>PVJA010002796.1:40421-102478 GCA_004027025.1 Myocastor coypus | reverse complement strand
AGGAGGAGGAGGAGGAGGAGGAGGAGAAGAAGAGGAAGAGCAAGACGAAGATGAAGAAGAAGAAGAAGACGAAGAAGAAAAAGAAAGAAAGAAAGAAAGAAAGAAAGAAAGAAAGAAAGAAAGAAATGCTTATTACTGTTTAGGCAAATGACATCACTGAAAGTTATCCCTAATAATCAACATCAGGTTGATCCCCAGCACCACATGCTGTGGGAGGAGCTGACCAAAAAAAAAAAAAAGAAGAAAGAAAAGAAAATGAAATGCTTATTAAACAAACATATGTGAGCAAATTCCAAAAAAAAAAAAAAAATCAATTAATGGTCCAGCGAGATGGCTCACCGATCTAAAGCACCTGCTTGAGCAAGCTTAGGCAACCACAGGATGTTAGTTTGATCCCCAGCGCCACATGCTGCCCCAGCCCCATGCCCAGGGCAGGCTGAGCTGGCCCTAACATAAAAAACAATCCAAAATGTATCAACTAAATAATGACAATGTAGGGTTCTAGTGGTAACAAGGTGCCGTCACTGTTGCTGATGGTGGTGGAAGTCATTTAAAATCTGATCTGAAATACTCACTGCACTTGACATTTAAAAATCTGTGGCGAATGCAAGGAGTAGGCGGTGCTGGCTTTCCAGAGATTGCCTGCATCAAAGAGTACCAGCAGAACAAACAGTCACTGAGTACCAAGATCTTAGCAAATTTACATACTAGAAAGTTTGCATTTCATGTTGTAATGCTTTCCATAGTGAGTATAAAATGACATCTTTCATGTGTTCTCTGTCTATATTTATTTATCTTACATGATGGCTGACAGAAATAATCTGTCCCTGAAAGCTTTGAAAAATTAAATACAAACCAAAGGCAGTCCTTGCAGAAATCCAAAGTGCTGGCGACAGTGTGGTGGTATTGCCGTATGGTCAACATTGGCCTTGGGGACCCTGAGCACCCTGGGCCACTCCACCATTTCTCAATACCCAGGCTGTCTCATGCTTATATTCTGCTTGCCTGGAACCTGTAGGCAATGGTGTTTGAAATTCTTACTAAGTACAAAAAAATAAAGTCTTTTGAATGCAGTCCAAAATCCATCTTTCTTATGGAATTCTCTTTTAGTGTAGAGAAGTATATGATAAATTTATAGGACATAATTAAATATCCATGTCCCAACATGATTGCAGAAAAATTACAGCACCAGAGTTCTAGAATGTCAGGGTAAATCTGATGATGATATATTAGCTTTTCAGTGACATCATCAAAAGGTATCCCAAATAATAATTAATTTTATTTTTGGAGTATAAGGGATAAAGGGACATCTTCAGATACTTCAAAGCATATCTCAAAGTGATACTTGATAGCGTGAAAAGAAAATTATCAAAAAGCACTAGTATACGCAGACACTCTTAAGTTTATTAATGCAAAGATCCAAGTCCATCTCACTTGGTCCCGTAGATATTAGCAATGAGCTCTGCTGAGTCCTGCAGAGAAAGCTCAGTGGCTTAAGCACCTGCCTGGCAAGTACAACATCCTAGGTCTGGTCCCTAGCACTGGAAAACAAACAAGACAATAACAGCAAAAGCAAAAAAGCTGTCTCGATAACACAATACTATGTCTTCACCCACCAAAAATTGTCTCAGTGTATAATATAGAGTATTTTATCTGGAAACATTTGTAAGTTTCCCAAATAAACTTTAATCCAACCAGCAATCCACAAGCCATAATGGAACAACCTCAAAATACTAAAAAATATATGATTTATTACTGACAAAATGCATTCAGTTAAATTATTAAAATGACTTTGATTTGTTTGTGTAAAGATTTTTTGCATTATTTTTTCTTAGTTTTTAATATTAGTTTAATATGCTATGCTTGAGAATGATGCCGGGGAATTCCAGTAGCAAAGAACAAATCCATTTGTATCATCTTTGAAAGCTAATTTTTTGTAGAGGGGGGAATAAATTTGACCTACATAGGGAAGCAAATTTAAATGAAATGAAAATAAACTTGGTGCTATCACAGATATTTAAAAGATGCTCAAGACATCCATCACAATTATTTTAGTCTCCTATCCCCCAAATTTAATAAAGCAGAGAAGACCTCTTTAACATGCACGTTGGCTTGCACCATGTAAATGGGAAACTGTAGCTGTCTCGTAGCCCATTGTGAGTGCTAACAGGATTAGCTAGCATTAGCCCTGCGTCCGCAAGGAGTGTGATATGCAGTGTGACCCGTAAATCTCTCCTGGGATTCACAAGGGCTGTGCTGAACCCTGCGTGATTTCAAAGCAATTCTCAGCACAATTATCTGCTTGACCTGCAAGATGAACAAGCATATCATTTAATTAATTGCCAAGCTCTTGTGAAGAGTGCTGTTCATTTTTCTAGTAATCACACAGTGTTATGCCCTCGCTGATTTTTACAGGAATGGTCAAAATTTTGTATGAACTGGGCGGGTGGCCACTTTCCACTTTGCCATCAAATTTGCCTCTCAGTCTTGACGTGAGTGACTCTCGTACGGGAGCGCTGGCAAAGCATCCACAAGACAGTATTGACACAGCTATTTCCTTAGAGCAAGGATAGATGCTGTCGATCTGCTGAAGTCACAATATGAACACATTTCTTTCCCTACTTATTTATAGCCATATAAGCCATATCTCTAAAATCCTAACAGCGTTTAGTAATTTAAATTAGTCTTATCTGCAGGGCAATGACAACTAATTCAGAAGAACAGATTCGTTCCACAAATATGCTTGTTTCTCTACAATACACGAAAAGGTTTTCCTTTCCCATAGATAGGAAGGAAAAGGAAGGAAAATGGAATCTCTACAACTGAAATAACAGAAGATTGCATATAAATTTTCCTACGAAACATTCCAAGACGAGGACTGCGGTCAGTTACTGACTGAACAGATTTGCTCAGGGATTTACGTAAGCATGTGTACTGCAAAGAAGCATGGGAAAGAGCAATCGTCCTCGTAAAGAAAAAACAAAGTTCAAGCTTCAACAGCCCATGGTTTGTTTTTTCTTTCTTTCTTTCTCTCTCTCTCTCTCTCTCTCTCTCTCTCTCTCTCTCTCTCTCTCTCTCTCTCTCTCTCTCTCTCTCTTTTTCTTTCTTTTAACCTGTCCTAAAGAAGAATCTGTGGTCCTGGAATTATATGTACCAGATGTTAACCACTTGTCTCATTTTCACACTGCTCATGGGACTGCCATCTTGGATTTTGGTGACATTGCCCACCGTGTGATCAGTATGGCCAACAGTGATAACAGCAACAATAATAATGATAAGAAAAATCCTACGAATGAGACATTTGAAATATCCATTTCTATTTCCAGTTCATTGTAAGAATAATATCTTTGTTACTTAAGTTTCCCAATAAAGCATAAAGGACACAAAATCAGTGATGATTTGTTTAGGTACTTTTTCAGCAAATTGTCCCAAAATTCTCTATTCTTCTCATTGCTGTGTGTGTGTGTGTGTGTGTGTGTGTGTGTGTGCACGTGTGTATTCTCCACAAAGAATAGTTGGTGAGGCCCAGCTTTGTGCTGTGTATTATGCTATGCTATACTTGTTGGAGAAAGAGCAGATTAATATTTTTTTTTTGTTAAGCCATCATGAGATAAAATTACTTTTGCCTATGTAGATGATGTGTGTGTGTGTGTGTGTGTGTGTGTGTGTGTGTGTGTGAAGCTAGCAAATTTACTGAGTTCCAAATGGTTTTCTCAGACTTTTTTTTTTTTTTTTTTTTTAACACAGAAGATCTCTCTGCGTTGAGTTTTGCGGCTGAGCCATCCTTAAGGCCAGTCTTGGAACAGCGGACTGTTGAGCAACCTCTCTGGCATCTCCCGGCATCTGACTCCTTCCTTCCTGTTGTGGAGCCACTGCCCACCTTCATGCCTTACCAGACATGCCTGCCATGGTAGGAGACACCACACTCCAGGATGGACCTTTAGATTCAGGTTCATATTCTTTTGTTTTATGGCCATCTCAGCCTGCCCTGAGGGGTGGGGCTGGCGGAACATGCGGTGCCGGGGCTCGAACCTCAGTCACTGTGGTTGCCTAAGCTTTCCTAAGCAGGTGCTTTAGACCGCTGAACCATCTTGGCAGCCCTTCAGGTTCATATTCTAAGAAGAAAGTATGGCCCAATGTCCCCCTCTGAATTCGGAAAATTATGGAAAGCTTGTTTTGTCCTCCACGGAGATAAAATAGCAAAGTCCTTGAGAAAGGAGCTCGCCAGGGAGAAGAGGCCACGCAGAGTCACAGATACATTATCTACGGGAGTACATGGAGTCGCACCCTGAGTGCGAGTACCCGTGGGATGGGGAGGCGAGAGGGCTTGTGGTAGCAGTGGAACAAATTATACTTTTATGGAAAATTGTATGATAATTTTGACACTGATGAGAAGCAGATCCCATTCTGTTTTTCAAGTTTTAACTGAAAATGAGCCCTGCAAAAGGGCCATGCTGTCACATTGAATGCATCTGCTTAGCACACAGAGCTTGTTTAACTGTTTTAAATTAGGCAATTATTTTTCTTGAATTTCTACAGCTTTATGGCTTCCATTTTCAAGCTTAGTGTCTGGATAGAGTCATATAACTTTCAAAGCCACAATAAACTCAAAAATCCTGAACTCAATACTAATAAGGCTCCATTATTCTAATTAAGTTCACTTAATCATATATGACTTGAAGAAACAATACAGAACCTGTGGGAACACTGAGTAAAACTACATACGTTGTATATCAACATATAGGTAGACACACTTAGCTCTACATTGAAAACTCAAGTACTGTTCAGATATGCAGAACTATACACATTAATTTCAGGTCTCTTCTGGGGGAAATGATTATCCTCAGATGCTGGAAGCTGACAAACACTGGCATGCGTTCCAGAGCATGGGAGGCAGTTCCCAAATCAAAATTCCAAGTTTGGTTAGGTGTGCTATATATCTCGTCCACTTTAAAGATTTTCCTTTCTTTCTTTATTTCTTTTCTGGACACTGGACCTGAGGCTAAGCCCACACTCCCGGTTCCACACTTAGGCAACATATCCAACCAATGCATTCTTCTTTTTCTTTTCCTCACTCTGCTCATTGATTTTCAGCGATGCTCTCTTCTTTTCCTATCTGCTTTGCTGTGTCGCAATCATTCTCATAATTTCTAGTTGTTACTACTTTTGCTTTTCTTTTCATGTATAGCCTCCTCAAAATACCTGGGTTGTGATATATGTGGAAAGACAGTTTGATCAGCAGGTAAATTAGCCTGGCCCCTAATTAATTTCCTGAAGTCTCAGTTTTCCTGTATCAAATGAAGCTAATACATATGACTGCTATACTCCTTATCTAAGCATAGATTTCCTATATGAAAGATTTTTCAGTAGGCTGAATGTTCTGGAATATTTTTCTCCTTTGGAAAAGGGATAGCATGCTATAAAATAAAATCCTGAAGGTTTCAAATACAAAGTCAAGTAGAATTGTTAAGGACCTTAATTCTCTGTCTTGTGTCTTTTAAAATGAATGCATCTGTAAAAATTGTAACGGAAACCAATGAGCAAAGACACATTCCTAACGTGATATCTTATCATAAAAGTGTTGATTACTGAGATTTACATTTCTGAACATAGCAAAATTTCATTCCATTTCTGAGTGGATTTTTTACTACGGTATTCATTGCAAAAATGCTTGCATATATCTGGTGAATAATGTAATATATCCAAGCTCAAAGAAGTGTTTTTGAATCAGACAGATTTTCCCAAGTGTTGGGATCTACTGCTGTCACCCAGATTTTCCTTCTGGAACTGAGTATGCCCCAGTTACTGTTTATCAGTAGACGACGGTAAGTACAAACGACAAAGCCCTTCAGATGTATTTTATATCCACGTATGGTGCGCTGAGCATACATTTCCTGGTGGTACTGAATGGAACAGAGACAAAGGAATTTGGAAAAAAAAATAATCTGCTCTACGTCGGTTTCTTTCTCTTCTCAACGAAAGCCAACTTTCATAAATTTAAATGAAATTTCTGTGGGTGGCACAGACTGAACAACCCGAAAGCGAAGGCCATGAAAGCAACAACTCTGCATCCAAGAACCTTTCCCCGAGTCACGGAAAAATAAACGTCAAGCATCTGCACTATGCCCGCAACTCTAGTACCCTCTCCCGCGACGCTCTCTCTTGTTTTCCTTTAACACCACAGTCCTTGCTGATTATCAGTAACATGCAGCTTATCTAGCAGGAGTCTGAGGAAACAGTATAGCTGCATTCTCAGTCTCTCTACACAGATGTAGAAAGATCGTGATCTGTCCTGGGGTATGTGCAGGCCAGCGCTGCTCTGGGATTAGGCCAGCTCCTTCTGCTGAGTTTTCTGAGGTGAGTAAGCAGGAATGCGCAAGTCGGCCAAGGACTGACAGCAGGGGTCCACGCATAGGCGCTGTCCCAGGATGGGCCAGCAGCCTATTGGTTCTTAGAGGTCATTCCACAACACGGTCAGAATCTCATGCCCTCCAACGCAAAAGCAAAATTGAAACTGGTGCTAGATTCTCTTGCGGGTTTGTGCCGAGGGCGCAAGACGGGTCATCAAGCATGACTCTTATTTTGACATCAACATCCTCTCCCCTCATTCGACGTCAATCAGATTTACATAGACTTTCTAAAAGTGTAAGAAGTATGACAGTGCATCATGAAAGGAATATTCTAGAGCCTGCACGTCTTGTCACAATCAATATATTTTTATTCAAAATCATCCTTGAGAAAGTTCAAGAAAATATGAATATAACCTGTTTGCACTCCCGGACAAATGATGTCTAGGCAAATATATTACATGTGCGTAGAATGAGAATTTTACTCAGATTTAATATTGAAAGTGAATAAAATAAATCCAGGGGTAAAAATCAGGATTCATCACTGTAATGATCAGAGCTAGGACTTCTATTCATTAAAGATGGGAAAGGGAATTTTTTGTCACCATCAATTTTCAGTAGTAGAACACAACCAAAGTTCTTACAATGCCAAATCCTGCTCTACACTTAGTCCAATGAAGAAGGCTTTTTAAGTGGGATGTTGAGACATTTACAAAGGTGAAAGGTAGCCTGGCTTTCTCGAACCGTCTCCTGCCTGGCGATCCCCGTAGCTCAGTGGGCGCAGCTGGAGGCTGCTGCAGCGAACTTGCGTCCAGGCCTCACCGTGCCCCGGGCCCGCAGCTGCAGCCAGCCTCCCCAGGTAACAGCGCTGTGCCTTATTTGGTCTTGAAAATTAATCCGAGAGGCACCCATCTAGCGGGCTACTCGACAGGGAATGAAGTTCTCAAATGCCCCCGAACTCACGCTGTAATCCGGAGCTGGTTCCCAACTGAAGAGGCCGCCGTAGAGCGCTCGCGGCACAACGTCTTCGTCCACCTGTGTGCCACGTGTCCTGGAAGGCCTCACGGCCACTCCATCAATGTGCTCACTGATCCAAATATTGTCATAACTTCTCTTCTGAGCTGTCCTCCAGCCTGACAGCATCTCTCTGCCTGTGAACTTAAGGGTGCGCTCACTTCGTCCTTTGCCACTTACTAGTTGAAGCCAGTGTTTTCAGGGCCCTTTTGCTTGTTGGGAATAAAGCTGTGAATGAGACTGAGGACAAAATTCTGTCCCTAAGGTCTCGCATCCCAGGCAGGGGAGAGAATGTAAAAAATAAATAAATAAATAAATAAATAAATAAATAAATAAAATAGATCAGTAGTAAGCCAACTGCGTGGCACGCTAAGGACAGAAGTACAGGAGAGGAGCCTGAGACCAAGAGGAAGACCAGAACGTTTCTGCGCCCGGGGCTCTGTGCAGAAGGCAGCTCGAAAGAACACAGTGGAGAGGTTGGGTATGGTGCAGGTGTGAGCCGCTGACCGTCTTCCATGGAGATGTTCCAGGGTGAGGAATACTGGGAACAAATTCTTGGGAGCAACGCTGTTCACACAGAACAGAATGCGAGAACGTGGCCTACATCTAATTATTTTTTGTAGAATACTGGAGAAGCAGGTGACTCCCCACTCCTGCGCACATGTGAGCTCCGTTGCGAGGACGCTGTCACTGGCGGGGTTTCTTTCTTCTCAGCACGGAGACTGTGCTCCGGTCCCACCCAGGGATGCGCATGCGCCCCCTACCTCAGATCTGGCTGAGCGTTTAGAGCCAAGGCATCTAAGTGAGCGGCTCTGGGCGCAGGCCCTGCCCTGCATCTGCTCGCCTTGCCCTCACGTGACTCCCCATCTGGAGGCGACGCTCCTCCTGCCCCTTCGCGGGCGCAGCCTTGGAGCACCCCGCACTTCGGGGCTAGTTCTGGGTTGGCTCCTCCACGCTGGGTCAGCTCTGATCCGCTGCTCCTGTCCTGCGGAGACCAAGCAAAGCGGAACAAAAGCCGTCCTCCCGCACCTTAGGAAGCATCCTCGGCGGCTCCCGGTTCTCCTTTCTGAGTCGCTGCGCTTTATCTATTCACATCCTTGGTGATGGCTTCCAGGTGTAGCCCTGGCCACTGATCACTCTCCCGTGTGGGGGTGTTCATCACCCACCTGTCGGAGTCTCTGGGGGCTGCAGGCCTCGTCGGAGGACAATCTGTCCCTTCCACCCTCTCAGCCAACCTCTCACCCGCACAAAGTGACACTGGGCAAGCCCAAACACCTGTGCTTCCACTTTGGTGTGTAAAGAGACGATAGCATTATTTCAACAGAATGCTGTCAGTTTTATTTCATTCGAGACGCTGGATTTAGCCCTCATTCATTTTCCGAAGTGGCATAGTTTTCACTATGCATTTCATTAACTCTATAGGAACTCCTTTGTCTTGTAAGGATATCTTCTTTGTAACACCTCTCCATGAATTAGTGATTCTAGCTTGCTCAGGAACAGCCATACGGTGCTGCTGAGTGTGTGTGTGTGTGTGTGTGTGTGTGTGTGTGTGTACATTTGTGTGCACCAAGAAAAACACACCCAATACATTTAGTATCCTCCTCAAGAGCTCCCCAAGCTGCCCATCCTTCCCCTACACACAGCCACAATACACCAAGTCTTCTATTTTACCCTTGTGTTTGCGTTCGAAACTCCTGGATTTTAAAGAAATGTGTTTCTTTCTATTGCTCCACGTTGCTTGAGATGCATGTATCACTGCATCATTTAGGCTGAACTTGAGCTCCCTCTGTAGCTCAGGCTGATCTGGAACCCAGTGCTCCTCCTGCATCAGCCTCCCAAGCGCTGGAATTACAGGAGGCCTCACCACATCCAGAAAAACGTGTACTTTTCAAAGCAAGGACTCATTTAAATTTTGGTTCCAATCCCACAGCTGCCCACGTGGGTCCTCCTACCTGCTGTTGGGCTTGGAGACTGCTTCCGAGGCCAGGGCGCGTCCACCTCCGCTGTGCGATCCCCATCCTTGCCTGCCTTCGCAGGCTGCACACGCTTGCAATCATCTCTAAGGTTTCTATGCACTCAAAAACATCTCAACTTGATTCTGACCGTGGACTGTGAACCTTGCTCTAATCACACCTGACGGAAAAGCAGGGCCCCGCCCTCTCTTCACTTCAAGCGCTTTCCAGCTTCTCTCCGCCCGACTTCTGCATCCCTATGTATGCCACTTGCCTGTAGCTTCACTTCCCGCACTGCCGCTGTGCTCATGAGCTCTGCCAAGCAACACTCTCAACTCCCTGCATCCAGGCTTCATCTCATTTCTCTCTGGAAGAGTGAAGAGAGCCACGCTGATCCAAGCTCCAAAGTCATTTTCAACACTGAACTTTGGTCCCTTTGTAATCTTCAGGAGAGATGAACTTTTTTTTTTTTTTTTTTTTTTTTTCATTTCTGTATTTTGTACAGGCTCTCACTACGCAGCTCGGGCTCATAGGGATCCTCCTATTTCAGCCTCCCCCACAGGGATTACAGGTATGTGACATTGTGGCCAGTCTAGGTGGCTAGCTCAATATGCCCTGGGGATGGGGTAGAGATAGAACCTTCACCTCTGTGCTTGCCTAAGCAGGCACTTAGTCTGCTGAGCTATCTCCCTGAAGCAGAGAAGAATATTCCTCACTTCCAACAGCGCCCTTTCCTAGTCTTGGTGATCCTCTGTGCTCTACCTTTGCTTCTTCTTCTCTCTGCTGTGTCTCCCAAGATTCTCAGCAGTCTTGGCCCTCCTCCACCAACCTCAATGGCCACACATTCCAGGCTTGGCTTTAGGTCTCTGGTCTCCACTTTCTCAAGAATCTTGTGAGGCAATTTCCTCACAGTCAGTGTTGCTCCTATCGCATGTGTGCAGGCCAAAGTTGAATTGTTTTTCACCTCTATCCGGGACTGAACTTCAAACTGATATTTCTCATGCAGCATCACTATCCAAAAACTTAAGAACAGAGTACATCATAGCTAAGCTGCTGACCCTGCCTCTTATGGAATGGTCCTCTCCCATCATCCTTGGCTGGCTCGGTGGATGACATCACTGAGTCAGCCTTGCAGACCTGGAGCTGTGGAGTCATCCCTGCTTCTGAACTCTGGCTCACCTCTCATGTTCAGTTCATTACAGAATCTTATCAATTTCACATCCCAAATTTCACTCAAATTAATGTGCCTCTCTCTATTTCCACTGCCAACAGCTTAATCTCAGTTGCCATTAACTTAATTACCTATTTGACCTTGCAGGATGAATTCTACAAGACCAATCAAGGAAATGTCAAAGAAACAAACAAGGAATATAAATTTATGGGTAGATGGTTATGACAGTAATTAATTAATCTATGTAGGTATTTTTTCATGCTTTTCTGAGTGATCTCAGACACACGAGGTTTTATGGTTGGCTTAGATTTAATGGAAAACTTTAAATATCATGTAGAGTAATTGTTCATTTTCTTAAAATTGGCTCACTTTCTCTGAAAGATCAGAATAAAGAAATATGGCCTAGAGCATATTGATTAGCTTGTTTGATTATTTAATGATATCACTATAGACATTCTCTTCATGTTAGACTTTTCCTTTATATGTCACTTTATCATAAGCCTTTTAGCTGTTTATTTATTGGTATCAAAGACTTCTGCTCCACTGTATTTGCATAAATGAAAGTATTAAGATAGACAAAGACAAGCTAAGTAATGTGCCAAATTAAGAGATATGAAACACAAATGTAATCCTTAACCCTAGGCTTAATCTTGTCCCAGTGAGAAAACAAAGCTACGCATGACTTTATTAAGTCCATTAGCAAAACTTAAAATACAAATGAGAGTATTATATTCAAGTTATATTAACTGAAATTGCTAATGCTTCTGTGATTTTTTAAGAGAATATTCCTATTATGAGGAAACAAATTATGATACTGAGAAGCAAATAAAGAAGAGGCGTAAAGTTTTATCTTTTTCACTGAAACTTTTTTGGGCCAGCTCATCCCACCCTGACGGCATTTCCGGCATGGCATGTGGTGCGAGGGACACTACAATGGTCCCCTGGGCCTGCCTCAGCTTGGTTAAGCAGGGGCTTTCAGCCATGAAGCTATATCACCTGCCTCAAAGTGGGAAACATTTTAAAAGATCATTAAGATAGAAATGGTCTTTATAGTAGTCTTACACTTTGTACCACTAAGAATAGTAAGTCCTATGTAGTACTTATTACATAATAGGACCTAAGGGGAATTTTGTAAGAAAATACACACCTGTGCCCCTTTCTAGACCGAGACGTCATGTCTCAGCTTCATCAAAATGAACCTTTAGCCATGGAGTTTCACAGAATACACGCATTTATAGATGTAACATGCTTAGATCAGATCTTAGCACATAAAATACATACAGCCATAGTCAGTGTCACTTGTTAGAATTGTTATCATTAATCATTCTCATACCTTACAGCCGATAACAAAGTACTAAAACTTTTTCATAAAATTAACTTACTCCTATAATATTCTTTCAAAATGGCATATTAAGATCAAAGAAGTTTTCAGTGATAAGTGATAGTAGAATAGGGTCTACAGGGTCTCACTTCACAAATCAGACTCAGAGTGATTGTCCTGGGCTCAGCCTTCCAAGCGCTGGGAGTGCAGGCATGCATCACCATGCCCACTCTAAGATTTCTTTGTGAAATTTAAATTTACTATTTAGCTGATCGAAAAACCTAAAAAATTATGGGGTACTATGTACTGGTATGATACATATATGTATCAGGTACTGTTCAAAGCAGGGTAAACCTATCCATTTTCTCAAACATTGATCTTTTTATGGTGAAATCAATTAAAATTCTTCTTCCAACTCTTGAAATATACAGTACAATTCTGTGATATATAATGACCATGTTGAGAACAGAGGTCTTTAGTTGTTTTGTAGACAAAAGTCTCCATGACTGATGGTACACCACTCATTTACTGAAGCTTTGAAACATGAAATAATCTGTTGATTAGTCTTTAGGTCTGTGAAATTAATAGGAGGAGGACTGTATCATCATTAATTCCTAAAAAAGTCTCTTTACATTCCGTTTGCTTATATGTTCAAGTGAGTGCGTATAAAGGGGGAGAAAAGGATGAGGAGGAGGAGACGAAGAAAAAGGAAAAGGACTTGGAGGGAGGGTAAGCAAAGAAAGGCTTTCTTTAGATGGGAAAAATGCAGAATTTTTGTAAGAGTCATTCATCTCTATTTTAGACAGGGTCAAAAGAAGTTCTCCAAAAACAGATGAAGACTAAAGGCCATCTTAAACTGTGTGAAACACCAATACCCTCTGTGAATTTTGTAATTAATGCAGAGGTAGAGGATCCTGCACTTTCTGATAAGGACAATAAACAAAATGAAAAGCCATTCTGTGGCATATACACAGCACTCAGACTGCAAGATCTGACTTGGATTAGCCTCAGATCCCATACAAGAGGGTGCTATCATTGTCAGCAGTGAGGGTGATTTATTTTTTTCCCCCTTTTTCCAAAATTAAGGTTTTTCTTTTTAAAATTAGTTTTAATAAGAAATAATGTGACACTTTCAAAACACATTAATAGTACATTTCCAATAATTAATACAATGCATACTGTTGTTCTCATAGTAGTTGTTCAGAGCACAGGATGTAGACATGATAATTTTTCTAATCATCATTGATACAAAAATTTCTTCTCGTTGAACTAAGAGAAAGGAGTTGTGTACACAGTCCAGCCAGTGTTCCATGGTTGCAGTGGGTTGCTGGCAGAGCTGGCAATGCTAGAAGCTGCTGATGGAAGCCTTGTACAGCTCAGCATACTAATCTAGCTTTACGTTTTATGCCTCGTGGTTACAATTTTCTGCTGGATGGTAAAGGCCAAGTTGAAGCAAGACTATAAAACATATAAGTTTTATAACTGATAAGGTTAATCAAATCCCCTAATGATTTACCTTCAACAGTGCTTTGTAGAGCTGTTGTCAGTATCAGCCATCTGGATGAGTCATGGTCATTGCTTCACCACTTTGTACTCTAGGAAAGCCTGAGAGAGGTTTTCTCTCTAGGTAACGCTCCTTAGGCACACTATACATTCTCATTTTCTTTCCTTGGTGGCCCCATAATCTGCTTGAACAGAAAATTTGGGACATCACTGAGTTATAGGATGTTACAGCACAGGTTCTCTTATGTCCTGTGTCCTCACTGTACTTGAAGGGCTAGGGCCAAAATATTGTCTATTCTTGTAGCCCTTCTTTTTTCTCTGATTTTTTGTCTGTAAACCTATGTTCTATATCCTCCAGAAGAGAAGCTTAGTGATACTGTTACTCGATAACATAAGTATTTGAGCTTTCTGAATATCAAACATCTTAGACTTAACTTGAAATTGGTATTTTCCATCCATCACCAATATTCTAATAAATCTCTCTAGAATCTGTGATGTGCAAAGACCAGGGCCTGCACTGGCCTCAGTGACACACGTGCTTCGTAAGTTTAGAGGAGTGCTGACAGTGTGTCCGCAGATGAACTATGAAAAATGCAATTATATAAGCTATAGGATTTACTAATACATACAAGTCAGGCTAAATTTAGAGAGATTATTTGGCCATGATGTCCTTGGACCATATGCCCTTTCAAAGAAGAGTTTTGCCAGGTGGCAGACAAGCAACTTTGCAGGAATTGCAGGGATTGTACTGAGACTACACCACTGATTCGTGATCGTAGCTAGTTATATTTACAGGCCATCATAATTAATAAATACTTTTATTCAGAGTTTTATCACAGTAAGCCCCAAAGCCACTGACTCCATTAACACTTAAATGATGATAACTATAGCTTAGGTAGCATCATATAAAGTGTTTTTTCAATAATCTAATTTGAAATGAAAGTAGTCCTACAGTCACACAAAAAAATTCTTATGACATTCTGCAACACAATGCACACGCTCTGAGTAAAACATTTGCTCATATTTAACTAATTTTGAAAGACAAACTTTAATTTACTCCATTACATGGAAATAAGCATGTAATTTCAAAATATTCCAAGTATATTAGTCAGAACTTTTTTCTTTTGTTTCTTTTTATTTTTGGCTTCCTGTGTAAGAAGTCTCTGGCTAAAATTTCTAATCTGAACTAAGAGAAGAAGTGTTAATCAAGATAAACTAAAGTCATATAAATTTCAGAAAAAAGTCCTTTTGGGTTTGACAAATTTCCTAACAATTGAAGATGCAGGTCTATGTCCTAATAAGATAAATAGTTTAATGATTGTATTATAGCATACTTTTTAATTGGTAAGAACTTAAGCGAAGTCTAAAATCAAATTTTGAATTTTTTATTCTCAGTAAATCTTAAATTATATTTATTAAAAATAGCAGATGTCCTTAATTCTTAAGTTCTAATTTTCTTTATTAAAGATAATTGAAACAAATAATTCATACTTCATTCCACTTTAAAAGACATATTTTACTCAGCAGGGACTTCTTCATTTTTATGGAGTATTAAAATGTTATGTATAAGGAGTCTTCCCAGCATCCTCTCCTGGATTTAATACTCAAATGTGTCATCATTTTCAGTTGCCTCAGAAAGTATCTAAAAATCTGATTGGATGATACATCCATTGCCCCACTTTCTTCTAAGCCTCTGTATCCTCACTCTGTTCATTTCCTGGCATGTTTTTTTTTTGTTTGTTTGTTTTTATAATATCCAAGTTCAGTCACTAGCTTTAGTAACCCAATAAAGTTCCATCTCTTCAACAAAGGTTGTCGAAATACTTAATGGAATTCTCTACTAGGTGTTGTTAAATATATATAAAAAAACTATGGTTGTTTTATAAATGTAACTGAATTTTTCATTGGCACATATCTACGGTACATATTCCTTGCATTCTCTGTGATGGGCTGCTTGGTACGAGTGCTTAATATATTTTAACTGCTTCTTCTACACCCTGTCCCTCCTTCCCATCCCTTCCTTCTCCTTGGTCTCTTGATTCTTTGCCCACTTGAGAGAGACTTTTATCCCTACTTCAATTGCTTCTCTCATTTGAGAAAAATCATAAAGAGACAGCAAAATAAAAATTGTTTCCAATTGGTACATTTTGTAGTCTTTCTTTAATTATTGGGCCTTCAGTGTAAGTCCAGCATTTGGGCCTTGCATCTGGTCTCTGGTAGACGACAGAGACAGCACCTTTGTCCTCCTTCCTGAGCCTTGCCCACTCCTTGGCCCGTGAGTTCCCTGGCCTGGCCATCCTTACTTCATCTGGTCAGCATCACAATGCACGAGGTGAGTCGAGGCTCACAGAGGCGTGCACTGGGGCCCCTCTTTCCATCCACTCTTAAAGCCCAGCTTCTCCTCTGTACATTATCCCAAGTGAGTCAGCTGGGCAGTAAAATGAACAAAGAGGCCTCTGCTCTCTCGGCTCTCTCGGCTACAGCAGCTGAGGCTATCAGAACCAGGCCGCCTGGCTGACCTCCCAGCTGGCCACTGACCCTTGCCTGACCTCAGCAGAGGCTCAGCCTGATAACTGAGGGCACTGAGGCCGCATGTACAACCTGAAGAGTCACAAGTCCAATAAAAGTCCTATCATTGCAGGCGAAGAAGCTTAGGGCAGACAATTGCAGAGCGGTAGATAACTCATAGTCTCCCAACTATCAATGATGAAAAATTAGGTTTATTTGGCACATCTTCAGTGCAAGCTGGACAGTGGGAGAGCAGAATGGAAGCTAAGTTAATAGCAATGTGATGTTCCATCCTTTCTGTCAAATAGGAAGTTGAGAAAAAAGAAGCAAAGGCAGCTTTCTAGATTGTAAATCTAAATAAAGAGGCAACACAGAGGCTAAAGGTTAGGCAATTATATGACACAGAGTAGGACGTTATAAAAGTGGCAGTACGAGAGAAAACATGAAAAGGAAATCAATCTGAAAAAGTAGAAAAAATTAAGAGAAACACTAAGGAAATATTTTCTAGAGCTGACAAAGGAAAAAAAAAAAAAAAAAAGACTGCCCTTCAATGTAATTACTGAATGATACATGGCAGGATTAGAGTAAAAAAAAAAAAAAAAAAAATTTTTTTTTCTTCTATCTGTGTCTCTGTGTGCCATATACATATAAGAGGGCTCAATATTTACGCCTCTTCATATCTGGTATCTATCATCTCTCTCTCTCTCTCTCTCTCTCTTACTTATCTACCACAGAAGACCCTAGATGCTTCCGTAGAGGGGACATGTCTGCAGATAAGACTTCCAATTGTCATCCACACACTGAAGCCAGAAGACAGCACCACACCATTGCCACAGTTGGGAGGGAAAGTAATTCTGGGCCTAGCATGTGATACGCAGGTTAGCCAAATGTGGGGAAATGTGGGGAAATGTGATCAAATGTGGGGAAAACCTTCATATCCTATGCACTTGAGAAACTTACTTTCCATGTGGCTTCATATGAGGTCACTTAGTTATACAAATACGACATGACAGGGTGTAAATCAAAATTAGGGGATCAGAGAGGCACCAAGGAGACTCGTGGTCCAGGAGAGCAGTGAAACACAGTCCAAGCTGGTGACTCTGGACGTGGCTGGATGAACAGCCACGCTGAGCGGCACAGGCAGGACTCCGACGGGAAGTCGCTGTGGTACACGAGTTTCAAAAAATAGCTAATGGGGCAATAAAAGTATAGAATGAAGGACAGTGCAGGCCTTGATGTTGCTTTTCTAAACAAGTGCATTTCTTTTCCTTAAAAAATAAGAAAGAAAAATTGTGTACGGGGGAAAAAAGGAAGAGAAACAGAGCAGGGACATAACTTAAGTACATAAAACACATAAAAATGCATGGATGAAATAAGTAACACACTTACAATCTCCCCCAAATCAAGCTGGGGAACTTCCTTCCTGTCTGCTGGTGACACGTAAAAGGTGGCAAAGTGACAATGGCAGTGGGAACAGGGGCAAGGAAGTGCAATCCAAGCACCAGGAGACTCTGTTCTGAACAAAGGGTAGCAAGGTTAGCGGTAGCGGAGTGTTTGATGGTTTTGAACATTTAGAAGTAAAGCATAAATGATAACCGTAAAGCATAGAGCACGAAAAAAGCACGGAGAGGAACCGCGACACAAGTGCAGCTAAATGACACAGGAGTTGAGAAACGGAACCGTGCAGTGCGCAGAGCTAACTGCGGGTAGCCGGCGCAGGGGAGCCCGTGCTCCAGGCTTGGCCGTCTCCGAGTGCGTCTGCATGCCCTGTGGCAGGGCCTGCTAAAGTGCAGATGTCGCACTTAGAAAGACACAAGATGCTGGGGGGCTGTACCACTCCTCCTGCACTCCCATCTCGTCCTTATCCATGGTGTATTTTCTATTTCACGAACAAAAAGTGAAAAAGGAAATCTCAACTAATCTTCATGAGGCTTCAGGATCAAAAGAGATACACATTATTATTACTATTACTATTATTATTATTATTATTATTATTATTATTTGCTGACCCTCTATTATTTATTTATTTATTTTTGTCTTTTTGAGACAGGGTCTCACTATGCAGTTCAGGCTGGCCTTGAGCTCACTCTTGTAGCCCAGGCTGGTCTCGAACTCACACCGATCCTCCGTCCCGATGCTGGGATTACAGGCGTGTGCCACCACACCCGGCTTTTTTTTTTTTTTTTTTTTTTTTTTTTTTTTTTTTTTTTTTTTTTTTTTTTTTTTTTTTTTTTTTTTTTTTTTTTTTTTTTTTTTTTTTTTTTTTGAGACAGGGTCTCACTGTGCAGTTCAGGCTGGCTTTGAGCTCACTTTTGTAGCCCAGGCTGGTCTCGAACTCACATCGATCCTCCTGCCTCGGCCTCCCAAGTGCTGGGATTACAGGCATGCGCCACCACGCCCGGCTTTAAGGTACACACTAATTATAACCATGTTCAGACTATGACAAATGATATTTCAAAGTAGAATACTGGAGACGAAATTCATGGTCACTTTGAGTGCTATTGCAGAAGGATAGACTATCAAGAAGTATGCTAAGTATATTACTTGGTAGTAGGATAATAGCACTAGGAAACTTTTTCAGGGAAACAAAGAGGTGTATTCAGGAATGATACTGGGGGTGGGGAAAAATAAGGTGAGGCATTTTCTTAATAACTAAGTTTGTAGGATGTTACGTCAGGGTGTTCGGTTGTGCTCTCAGGATGACCTCTCCAGAGGTGGTTCTATAATAGCTAGAGGAGTTGGAACTTGGTGGTACCAGGAGACTCCACTGTGACTGAAAAGGGAGAGAATGTTTAAGGCCTAGCCCTTCTCAGGCACAATCTGAAGTAAGTTCATGTTGAGTGTATGCTACTTACTCATCCCCAACTGGGGGAAAATCTCAAGGTCCGCTTTTATAGCCTCTGGTAAAATCATAGGTAGCCTCTGTTTCTGCTCAGTTTGGTTTTTCGGTCTGTCTAATCTAATTTTCTTCCCTGTCCACCCCTTTATGACTCCAATTGATTTTTTCAGTTTAGACGATGTGACCCAGGTCATTTCTTGGGTACAAGTCTTTATCACTGAGCATACTGTCCAGGAACTGATGTTTAACGGAAAGACAAATTTTGATTCTCACCATAGTTAAAAAAAAATATGCAGCTATTATTGAATTTAGCTTTTAACTTTACCAGAAGGCTCAAATTAAATTTTAGAATATCCTACAAAACAGAAAGTTTATATGAATCAAAAGGAGAAAAGACAAGAAAAAAAGGAAGGGCCAAAAATCACAGGAGCATGTGTACAGGTTAGCTGAGATAATTGCAGTACTAGCTCCACCACCATTTTGCAAACAGCAACTACTGTATTAAATTTTCACTGTGACTAACGCTACATACCAATGCCTATAAGCTGAATAGTTAAATCAAAGACAGCAGTGTGCAGTACAAAAGCCAGGGTTCAGCACCTTTCATCGTATTCTTCTAAAAGTGTACTGTTTCTAATATCTTATCAGTTATGATTATATCCTTTCTCTTTTTGTGTATTTGGTACAGGATCTCACTGTGCAGCTTGGATTCATAGCAATCCTGTTTTCAGCCTCCCCAGTGCTGGGATTACAGGGGTGCACCACTATGCCCAATCTCAAAAATAAAATTGCTGATATAAGGGGCATAGTTAGGGCCACGGAGATAGCTCAGTGGTCTAAGCACCTGCTTGGAAAGGCAAGGTTCTATATTCTATCCCAGGGACCACATGCTGTGCCGGTGCCACCTGTGGGCCCCCTAACAGGCCATGGAGTCTGGGCTTGGTGGCGCACACCTCTAATCTCAGCACTGGGGAGGCTGAAAACAGAAGGATCACTACAAGTGTGAGTTGTGTAGTGAGACCCTGCACCAAATACATGAAGGGGCGGAGGAGGTAGTTAGTTATTCCCTTTATACTGGCTATAATAACTAGGTCAGCTTATTTCATTACTTCCTCTATGACTACAGGCAATACTGCTTTCTTTTCTACTAACCTGTGATAAGTTACTCACATTATTTTTCCTTAACTTACACAATAAAATTGGTAAAGACGTAGGTACTGCAGGAAAGTAAGTCACACTGGATCCATTTCAGCCTGCAAACTTGCAGACTTAAGATTCCCATGCCCGCCGCTTGCTTCCTCTGATATTATATTAGGGAAAACATAACCATTTCCTCCCTGTGAAGTTGTGCTGTTCACGTCTACTTCTTAGACTCTCAGTGACTAGATGTCTCATAAACAGACGCATCCCCGATCCATCCTCTGTCTCAGCACAGATCCTTAAACAGGACGCAAACACGCTAGAGACATTGCCCTGTTTGCGTGGAAACGCCCAAGTATCTATGGACTTCTTCACTTTATGTGACGTCCAAGCCACTCGTATGATCGCTTATTGCTCTTGCTGTTTCTTTGTTCTCCTCTCTGGTCTCTGTTACATGTCCTGTAATACTTAAAGGAGGAACCATTTTCTATTAGTCTTTAGATATTATTCAAGGAAATCAACTATTCTTTATCATCATAATTGGAATGTACAGTGTGTCCTGGGACAGTGAATCACTGGATGCAGTGCTTCTAAAGAGCTATAACGAAATGAAAAAGAAAACACAGGCTTAGCCTTATGCAGAAATTCAATATTAAAAATATTAATACGACGAGAGAGAGGCCATTACACACTTCTGGGAATTATTTGAGAATAAATATGGTGGGCACAGAGATTCAAGTTATGTGTTTGACTTTGCAAGCTAAATGAAAATGAGTAAAGAGAGAATATTAGGTATATTTTGTACTTGTAGTACAGTAGAAGAGACATTGCACAAGTTAAGCCTTGTTATTAAAAATGCCATCAATTTGAACTCTGTCAAAAATGATGAAAGGAGGGAGAATGTATAAAGCCTCCCAACCTACTAATACTATGAGCAGTGCTTCAACAAGACACAAAAGAAAAGAGAATAATTACAAGAAAATATAAAAAATGCTATTTCTTAGTGACAATACCTTTGAAAATGTACTAAGACTCATAAACATCTTTGAGGAAACAGAAGCCACTGAGAATCCAAATAGCTATGGTAATGAAATCATTATTCTTGATGGGGGCAATCTTTTCTTTTTACCGCAGATATCCCTAAAAATGTGGAAGTCAAATTTCTCCAGGGATTGTTCTTTGAGTCACTCACTCCACTTTGGCTATGTACTCTTTGTTGCATGATACAGGACACGCTAACTTTGCTGAGCATTATTTTTCTATTCTTATGTCCAGAAGATATAAACATGCATAACTTACTGAGAAAAAACGCATCCATCACAGTCCTGGGATAGAGAAATCCCCACAGTGGCTGTGCCATGAGCCAACTCTGTTGAGTAGGATGCAAGAGGCCCACTCCTGAGCTGAGGCCGTAAAGCTGCAGCCGCGTGCTGTACCACAGGCTGCTGTCAAGGGCCCGGAGGGTGGAGCTCAGCGGCCTCCTGCAAACACGCTCTACACGGGGCACGGTGGGAGGCCCGGCCTGGTAAATTCTCGGATGACACTTGCTTTCTGCATTGTGAAAGCTTTTCTATTACTTCTGGAGATATGGCTCTGTTTATATGTAAAAATAGTCACATAAAAAAAGAAGAAGCAAAGAAATGAAGTCAAGTGAGCACAGATGCACTGTATTTTAATTCTTTTCAAGTATTATGAGATTTTAAATACAATAAAACAGTTTCTGAAATAGGCATGCTAGGTATGATATACTGATATCCATAGGTGGAAATAAGATTTTTGGAAGTAGAACATAAAGTGTTCTCAAAATGTTTCCTTTATGCCGTTTTGTCTCCAATATCCATCCTTCTGTCTTCCTTGGTTTCCTGCCTCCCGGCCTTCCTCACCTGCTCCTTCTCTTTCTTTATTTCTCTTTCTTCACTTTCTTGAATGGGTCTCCCTATGGAATTCGGGCTGGCTTTGATGTCACTAGGTAGCCCGCTGATCTCAAACTTGGAGCGATCTTTATCATGCCAACTACTGGGATTTCAGGCCTGGAACCTGTCATGGCCTGAGTTTTAAACTGAAGAGCCCTACTTTCAATATATTTTTTCATTGAATACCTTTCCTGTGACAGTCAAAATTAAAATTTCTTTTTTTTTCTGTCTTTTTGAGACAGGGTCTCACTATACAGTTCAGGCAGGCCTTGAGCTGACTTTTGTAGCCCATGCTGGTCTTTTTTTGGTGGCTTTTTGTGGTACCGGGGATTGAACTCAGGACCTTGCACTTGCCAGACAAGCACTTAGTCTACTGAGTTATCTCCCTGGCCCTGCATGCTGGTCTTGAACTCGAACTGATCCTTTTGCCTCAGCCTCCCAACAAAGTAAAAATTTCTAAAGTCCTGTTTCATGAAGTACTCAAGTTTCACCTGCTAATCTCTTCTAAGTAGATAACTCTTACTGGTGAGTTCAAGAGGTAGCTACGTGTTGGTTTTGTGACCTGGAAAATTACCTTTAAGTTCTATTGTCTTAGTTTTCAATGTGTACATGCTAACCATTTTGTTTAAGCATTAAATAAGTAAAGTGTTAAGCACACAGAGCTTAGCAAAGTACCTGATGTAGTGTAAGTGCTCAGTGCAGGTGAGCTCCTGACGAGGCAGGGATGGCCCAGCCAAGGATCCATAGATCACTCTTGGCTTCTCCCTGTGTCATGTCCTGATTAGATGGAATTGATCTCCAAGGCTTACTGATTTTAACTCCTTCATTCAGTTCAAAGCTGTTTCCTCTTTCTGTGTTCCGTATTTCTGCTGTTTCCGGTTCTGTCGTCTGTTGCTTCCATAATAAACTTCTTGCCTCAAGTTCTCAGCCTCTCTTCCAAATGTGCCTGACATAGTATGATCCAGTAATTCTGAACGATGTGACCATACAGAAAATTAGACTGTCGCATTTCCTTTCCAGATAACTGAAGGGCTCCTGACCCAGCACAGGAATCTTACGGGATCAAGCAACGGCGATTCTCCAGCCTCATTTCTTGTGTCTCTGCTTAGCACCACACAAACCGATAGCATTGAATTAGGATCAAGCCTCAATTAACAAAGAAGAGGGATTATTGGTAACATTTCTGAAGTGATCAGTAGAGACAATAAACCATAATGGATGTAAAATTATACAAAAGATACTACAGAATAGGTTCCTTACAGAGATTTAAAATGCTTGGGGATATCTGTAACTTAATAAGCTGTGTAAAACTTGACATCCATGAACACAAAATAATTAGAAGCACGGCAGATCGTAGGAATAGTTGGAAGAATCCCCGCTGCCTGGCTGTTTGGTGAATCCTGGGCTATTTTTCCCTGAGTCCTTGACTGCTGCCCTCCACCCTGCGGTGTACCTGAGCGCTTAGCTCCAGGCCCGCGTTGCTAACTTCTCAGGCTTCAGAGCGTTCCGACCGCGCCACACGTCCGCATCCTCGCCTGTGCAGGCTCATTCTGCTCTCCGGTAAATGTCGCTGCTGCATCCTGGAGGGGGCTGTGGTGACCTTTGTCCCTACGCTACCTGCCTGATGTCAGCAGGCTGAGGGTGCTCTACAGTACGACGCAGAAATGTGGACAGTAGCAGCACTGTCTGTCCCCCTACTGTCTAGCACAGCACCCAGAAGGCAGCTGTATGCATGTGGACGACTAGCAAATAACTAACATGCAGCGCCCCACAGAAACCCGCCTCGCACTCTTGCTTATATTTAGCAAATCGCATGCCCTTATGGTGGGCACGCTGGTGCTTGACATCTCTCTATGCTAAGGAATGGCACAGTCACTACACAACTCAGACCCAGGGCGATGCTCCTGGTTTCAGCTTCCTCCGTGCTGGCATTACAGGTGTATGCCACTATGCCTGTACTCTGGATGGCTTAGCCTGCCCCGGGAGCGGGCCAGGCACTACCTGTGGTGCTGCGAATAGAACCGTGGTCTTTGTGGTCACTTCAGCTTGCCTAAGCTGGCACTTTAGTCCTCTGAGCTATCTCATCAGCCCCAATTTCTTCTTCTTTTTTTTTTTTGTCTTTTTGAGGCAGGGTCTCTCTCGCTATGCAGTTGAGGCTGGCCTTGAGCTCACTTTTGTAGCCCAGGCTGGTCTCGAACTCACCAATCCTCCTGCCTCAGCCTCCCAAGTGCTGGGATTACAGGCGTGAGCCACCACACCCGGCAATTTATTCTTATTTACTGTGCACCCCATGTAGAACAAAAGATCTTTGGAAACGACTGTTCCTGTGTAACTGAGAACTTTTGTCCTTCTCCTAGTCAGCTCCCGGGTCCGCGGTCTCTGCTAACCACTGCCACTGCACATATGACTTCAAGCTTTGTGCTCCCTCACGTGAGACAGCGCCGCATTAAGGCTCCTGTGTACGCCACTTGGCCTGCGCAGCTGGCACTGTCACGTTGCCACAGATGACAGCACCCTCTACTTTCATGGTTTTAGTGGAAAAACGGATACCACCAGCAGGGGTTAAAAATACAAAGAAAAGACTACACTGTACCAGATCAATATGTTAAAATATTTAAATCTGTTTGGCCTTCTGTTAATTCATCTTCAAAAATCAGGGGAGAGGAAGGAGAAGCCAGACTTCTTAGAGCACACAGACATGCTACCCTGCATGCATTTGCCTCTAAAATATTAATATCAGCACACTTGTATAGATTTTTACAACAAAAATACGGACTCTATCTTTTACATGTAACCCATACATATTGGCATTACACCTGGATAATCAGTTTATCTGTCACCAGAGAAATATTATTATTAACTTATAGGAATGCTTCATTTTTGATAACTGTTGGGTTTTTCTAGAATAACGCCGCAATACCTTTTTCTCTGACAGACCTCATTGTTTCCAAATATACCATAAAGGCAAAATCACTCCTGGAGAGGTGCCCTTCTACCTCCCCTCTTCCATAAAGTCTATATCTATGTTCTCTGCAGTCTCCCTCGTATCATTTGTACTTTGGTTTCTTACAGAAGAGAAATCATGTAATATGTAACTTTTTACTTCTCATTTATCTTAGCCTCAATGAGGCTGTCAATTATGTTCAAGTAACTGTAAACTAATAATAAATATAACCTCAAATATACTTTTAAATCGATATGCTTTCAAAGAATTTATAAAAAGGGTAAATATCTTGAAAGCCAGATTTTCAAGAATGCCGATATTTAAAGAGAGAAAGTTGCATGTTGTTTTATCCACGTGAACGGCTATGATGGTGTCTTCCTGACAATTCTTAAGAGGGCCTGAGAGGATATGGACTTCTCAACTACAATTTCTCCGCCTTTCTTTTGAGATTTCATCAAATATGGTGCAATTGGTCATGATCTAGGAAGCAGAAAATATGTGAGGCCCAAGGGTGCGTGGCTGGCGTGTGTTCTGTCCTCCTAGGAAACGTTGGCTTCGAGAACCGGCGGCTGCAAGCAGCTCTGTCCTCGCTGAGCTGGAAGGGACAGACAGACAGAGCACAAGTGCCAAAGGGGAGCCCGCAGGCAGCAAGGAATGCCGGGAGCTCCAACTTGACTGACTCTGAAGCAGCCCCGCTGCGGGCCTTCGCCGCAGTTCATTTTCCTTTTGCTGCACACTGTACTCTTCACCGATCATGGAGTCCACCAGCCAAAGGACTCGCCTACCTCGCGGAGCAAAGTGGACGCTGGCAGGGCTCGGTGGTGGCCTCATGCTGGGAATTGCAGCTGCCCTGCACCGAGTGCCCCAGGGGCTCAGATGCCACTTGACCCCGCTTTCTCCAGGGCCTTCACCATTTAGGTAAGGCTGGCCGTAGCCAAGGTGGGATTGGAACCTGTATTTACCATCCTCCACGCTGTGTTCTCTTCTTTAATCACATATTTTTCCTTCTCGTTTCCTTGTCTATTCTAGCACTGCTCGTGTTACAAAACCAGCCCTCCCCTAGATGGACTCTCCTCCACCTGACTTAGGCATGGCTACACCTGTGTATTCCTCATGTGGACCCTTACTGGCTTTTACATAACAGAAACATGTGAAGGAGTGCACCGGGAGGCCTCGCTCTTCTAGCCTTTGAAAGGGAAGGAGGCCTCTCAAAAAGCAAACAAACAAAAAAGCCACCTTTAATCCACACACTTAAGCATATACCCTCAGGATGATCTTTCAAACGTCGTCTCACAAAGGACTTTGGGCCAACACATTTGCCTCCAAATCCTCTGTTTGCTCTAAAGAAATTGAGCTTTAGTTTTGTATGTAAGAGTCATCAGAAGCATTTTTGATAAAAATGCTTTTATTACTTGTGTGTTGGCACCATACAGTTCTACCCAGAGGCTGTGCAGCTGTGCTCCCGGCAAGAGGAGACGGCACACTGGTGTCCAGGGATGCAGGGAGCTGGCGTAGCCATGCTCTCGCTGTGTGCATGGAACAAAGCTCCCTACAGCTGCAGCTGAAAATGATTACTGTGTGTCATATTGATACACATATATCATATATGTGTACATGGTATATATATATATATATATATATATATGCATATATCAATGCATATATATTTTAGGAAGGGTTTAAGATAATTTTTTTTAATTTGCTCAGCTATAACTTTTCCTTTTCCTTCTGAGACCGAAGAGCATTCTGAAAATAGCATGTGAGCTAACAGTCTGGTTATAACTCACAAGTTGCAAGACAGACCATCAAAGCACATCAAGAAATTAGCCCAAGTGAATTTTAAGCTAACTACCACCTATGTCGAAAATGTTTAAACTTTGGTTCAGTGCTTAAATGTTTAATATGCAAGAAGACATATCTAGTCATAACATATATATTTTTAAAACCACTGGATCTTTTTAACATTGCTTCCAACAGATCATATAAGTCTGTTATTCTTCTGTAAGAAAATTTGGTTTTAAGTTCATTCATCTAGACAGAATAAATTATTCTTTTATTAACTCCAGATACTCGTTAGGACTGAATTTCAAACAAAATATTTTCATATGGAAAACTACTGGGAGAAATCTACATAGTCTTTTGAATTTATTCTTCATATAGGATTTGTAACGGATCCTTTAAAATGGCACCAGTGCTACCTGAGTGTGGCCCCAAACAGCGAAGTCAGACGCTTTTGTTGTCCCTGGAGCTCATTTACGTGCTCTTCCTCCTGTGTACCAGGGACTCTAAGTTAGCCTGGCTTCAGCGTGCTTTGGGAACCAGCTTGCCAGCTGGAGGCCTTCCCAGGTAGGCAGCTGGGGAAGCAGGGGAGCAAGAACCTTGAGAAAGATATTCCAAAGAAAAATGAGTTTTAAAAGTTGAGCCATGACACTTGCCCCGCACAAGGAAGGCCGACGTACCCTGTGGAAGGTCCATGAAATCCAGGGAGAGTAATCAGGAAGCTGCCGGGGCTCTCGCTGGAGACCTTGGGGGAAGCGCTTTGTCATGTGGGCTGACAAGCAAGCTACACAGAGGCAAAACTGAGCTTGAAAGGCTTGTCCTTAATTGATTGAAGCAATAATGAAAAGAACTTTACTGCTCATTAATAAGTAATATGTTCCCTACAGAATGTAGACTGATTTATAGAACTTTAATCTCATTATGGGTCACTTTTTAAATGTTTTTCTCATTAGCAGAATCTAGCTTTGTTCTGATCCTACAGGTTCTAGCATAAGTGAGTCCCAGTGATGCTTCCCAAATATATGCTGAAGCCAAATCTCTGGTACCAGACATTTAATCTGTGTGTACTCTGCTCTTTTCAACATTGATAGCTAAAGTGTCTGGGACTAATTTGCATCTAGATATGCAATATTCAGTTTTTGCCATGTAGAAAGACCTATCTGGTAAGCAAATTCTTAATCACATAACTACAACGTGCCTTTTTGCCATGCCAATTGATCTGCTATGTTTCTATGTAGACTAAATTATTTAATCTCTACAATAATATTGGTTCTATCATGGTCTCAGTCAACAATAAGGAAATAGTGGTAAAGCTAGATTACATGGCTGTTATCTGTGCAGCTGATAACTATCTGTAAACAGTCCTTCCAATGTGTCCAAATAGTATACTACACCAGAATGAAGCAGCATCTGGCTGTCTTATACACATGCACTTTCCGATGGGTGACTGCTGAAGAAGTTCTTAACCTGGCTAATGTATCGTTTAGACTGGAAATCGTACTCAAAACTACAGTATTTTGCCCTTCTGCTTCATTTCTCTTTCCAAGATTTCAGCTACCTGAAGTCAACTGCTCTCTAAAAACTGCAGTGTGGAACGTGGTAGCTTTAAGAGCGCGAGTCCTAGATTGTCAACAGTTCTGCTTTGTATGCTGAGCTCTCGAGCTCAACCTCTTGCTCTGTCCCATGGAGGATGCAAACCAGCCGCTGAGCTCATAGCCATGCTGCGCATGCGTCCTGCTCATTTATCCCTTAGTAGCCATCTTGGCGGTCAGATCCTTGAGATGCATAGGGCTTCTGCATAAAATTTGTGGTCATTCCATTGTCCCGTCTATCTCGGGACATTTTGAACCGTGATTGGACATTACTGCATCTAGAAAGATGCTTTCCACTTTCTTAAGCAGATAAGAGTTAACATTCACGTCCCCTACTCACTAAGGTCTGTGTTTTGGGTATTGAGAAGCTGTTCTGGGTGGCCTTGAGCCATTATTCATGTTATTTTGTGCCTCAATTCTTCAGGTGTAAGCTAAGGATAAACACATAAATTCCTGTATATAATTAGAATTCCTAAAATTTCGGAAGAATTAAACCCAATGAATCCGTACGAAACATTTGCCTGACACAAAAGGAATAGTAAATATTTGTCAGTGATTATAAATGACCTGTTTAGAAATCCTCAGTTTATTTTATTGTTCTTCCACCTAATGTTATGTGAATTCTGTGTGTCCCATTTCAGTATAAAACTATAAGTAAAAACACTATATATTCTCTTTAGGCTTATAAGAAGCAAGATAAGTAGGAAAATTTTTAAACACAAATAGAACTTTTTAAGTACCACAGTATAAGCTGTCTCTTTCTCCATACATATGCAGTTAAACAGTTTCTTGGTGTACAAGCTACAAAATCCTGACTTTTTAAGAATGACAAAAATGAGTTTCTACCGTCCTGCCTGCCAAACCCCATACTGGATCCATCAGTGGCAGTTTATTAACTGCATCCTTTACAGATGGCTTGAAAGATTTAAGAAGCACAGAAAAATCTTTGCATTTGGAACAAACAACTTTAGGATTGGCAACCATTATAGTCGAATAAGTATCTAGAAATCACATTTGTTACGTGAACCCTGTGTAAGAAACACAAAATAAATATTTTTAAGGCACAGAGAGAAGGAAAAGCAATAATGGAATCTGCCCAACTCGTTTGTGTTATTTGCAATATTGCGGACACCAGAAGCCTTTCAGCTGCTGATCCTAAGTAGCCCAGAAGCTTATTTTAAGCTTGAGTCCACAAAAATCTTATTTTATAATTTGTGCTGCAATGCTCACAGACACCTTCCAACTTATGTGATTTGAAGACACACTTCCCAAGTAACACACCACGGCATGGAATCAATGAGAAAATAATTTGCACACCACATGCAAGGGGACGCAGCAATGAGGCAGAAGGAATTGGTTACACTGGAAAGCCTCAGACACAGGAGAAAGAAGTGTGTTGGTGGTGGAGACTGGGCAGTCAGGAGCGCATGTGGATTTGGGAATGTGTTTCCCGGCCGGAAATCATTCAATTATCAAAATTCTTTCCCCCTGAGACTTACAAACAGAAACCTTGGCGGGTGTTCAAATATTAAACATTAATGATATTTTCCTGCTGTTTGAAAAAAAGAGAGGCAAAGTACGGCCTATTCTAGCTCTTAAAGAAGCAGTTGTGAGGGAAGGTTGGATAGTTTGGGGGCTTAGAGACCTGACACCAATGGTAGTGCTGTCAGCTCTTCGCTTTATTTTTATAGCAAGATGGGAAGAATTTCTACACAGTTCTAGGATTTTGAACCTTTGTTTGATTACATGATGGCTAATGCATTAATTTATTCACTGAACAAATATTTATTGATGTCTACTCTTCACTAGGTACCCTAGAAGCTGCTAGGGTAGGAGAGTTAGGATAATAAAATTTATTCCCAAAAGAAATATGTACTGTAGAGAGGCAGACAAACAAAAAAATAAAAAAAATAAAAAAAAATAAAGGAGGAAATGATAGCACTTTTCAGGAAGGAGTAGAGGAATATCAAACAGGGAATTGACAGAAAATACAATATAATAACACACAGAGCAGATAAGCAGTGGAGAGTTTGGATTTTATCTTAAGTCTGTTACAAAGTTATCAAAAGGTCTGTGATCCAATATGACTCCTCAGGAAAGATCCAGAGAGGCATTGAGGGGCCCGTGTGTGCGCAGGGATGCCAGTTAGACTTTTGGCTCAGTGAGCTGACCGACAAGGTGAGAATGTCTTGGACTAAGGGGAGAGCAGAGCAGAAGGAGAAGAAGTCCCAAATCCAAACAGCTTTGGAAGCGATAATAGGATCTGATCAGGAATTAGTTTCCAGATGGACAGCAAGCATAGATGTGAGAAGATGCCTCCATTTCTAGGTTGGACAACTGAATGGATAAGCCTCTGTTCTTTTTACTGCATGGTGGGAGATTTGTGGTGAGGTCAGGTAGAGGAGAATAAAGAAGAATAATGTTCTATATACTTGTTTAGGAAGGGTTTCATTTGAACACAATATATTTTAGGTACTTACAATAAAACACTGTAGCGAATAAGCCGGACTTGTTTGTGTACCCTCGTAGTTCCAGCATTTAGGAGACTGAGGTCTGGGGATTATAGTGAATTTCAGGCCTGCCTGGGCTGTATAGTGAGTTCATATCCAGCCTGAATTACACAGTGAAGCTATGTCTTAAAACAAAAACAAGAACACTACAGTAAATAGGTTAAATATATTTAGATGTGTATCATGTACTACTAACATCTTTGTCCATTAATCTATTTTTCTGCCGGGCGTGGTGGCGCACGCCTGTAATCCCAGCACTCGGGAGGCTGAGGCAGGAGGATTGGTGTGAGTTCGAGACTAGCCTGGGCTACAAAAGTGAGCTCAGGACCAGCCTCAACTGCATAGCCAGACCCTGTCTCAAAAAAGACAAAAAAAAAAAATATATACATATATATATATATATATATATATATATATATATATATATATATACATTTTTCTATTGGAATTTACTTCACTTGAATTTATCCAGTTTAAAAATTTGAACAGAGTTAAAGCAAATAAGCTATTTTTACTCTCGCTAAAGAATGACAATAAAGTATGAGGTGGTCTGATATAATTTTGAACAGAAGTGGTACTTCGTAGCTTCTGCATGAGGAAAAATAAAGGCTCTGGAGCACATACACACTATCATCATCTTCAAATGTCTTTTGAGCATCTACTGCAAATGGTCACTGCATATGCACAGGAAGTCATAAGGAACACAGCATTCCTACTACTTTAAAAATTCACAATAAAATGGAATAGGCAGCTCAGAACATCTTAATTATATTGCTCACAGCAATTTATTGATTTTTCTAAAACAAAGATATTAGACATTAAATCACTTTGGCTTTTTCAAATCAGTCATGCTACAAGATTGTATGAGCAAACTAAAAGATTATATAAGCATTCTGGTAATATGACCAAGGACTCTGAGAGACAAAAGAAAGCTCTGCTTTTCTTCCTTAATATGAAAGAATTCTGAAAATTCACTAAAATATGGAGAAATTTCTAGTTTCATTAAAAGTCCTATAGTAATGTCTCCTAAAATTAACAGTGTTTGTGTATATTAGCTTGAATTTCAATTTAAAGAACGATTTCATACTTGATGTCAGTCCAAAATTCTAAGTACTTTAATTCAGCAAAATAACCCAATAACTCCAACAGTCCATAATAGTAGTGGGTTTTCATCAGAACTAGTAATGTCAGAAGCTGTTGACTTGAGCCTTTTACAGCTCAGCATACTAGCCTGGCTTTAGTTTTTAATACCTCATGGTTACACTTTTCTGTTGGATGGATAAGACCAAGATAAAGCAAAAACTGTATAACTAAAAATTTAACTTTTGCTATCTGATAAGGTTAGTCAAATCCCTTGAGGATTTATGCTGGAGCCATATATGACCCGTTAAGTAGGTCTTGGTTCACAAACACCTCTGTTTCAAACAACTGGGTACACGTAGAAGTATTTGGCCAAACTTCACTTCTGTTTATGAATTTCAGATTTTGTGGCAAACTCAAATAATTCACAAATGTGGAGTGAATTCAGTTTATAAATCAAAGTATCACAGCATATTGTAATCAGATTTGACAGTATTGTCTGTTCAATTTTATTGGGAAAAATGGTAAAATAGTTTGAATATGGAGTGACTGTTAACAGATTAGAATAAAACAAATCATGTATGAAAATTCTAGATAATGTATGAAAAATTTCTATGTAAAGTCATATTTTTAAAATGACTCTAGATGTTAAAATGCAAACAAAAACATCTATTCAAATGGTTTCTTAATCATAGAGAAAAATGTGAAAGAAATGTACTCAAGTATTCATATGTACTGCCTTCAGATGAAAGGAAAATGTCGGTGGTTGAAGTGGTGCTTCGAAATTTCCTTGAGGTCTTAATTTTTGCATAAATAGTGATTTGGGAAATATTGCTTAAATTAAGGAAATTTAAAGTTATGGCTTTTTAGTTCAAGGAGATTTTGGGGCCACACAGGAAAGGGATTGACGATGTGTACTGTGCCTAAGGAGAGTCACCTAGAGAGAAAACATTCTCTAAGGCTTTCTTTTTTTTTCTTTTTTTTTTTTTTTTTGCCTTTTTGAGACAGGGTCTCACTATGCAGTTCAGGCTGGCCTTGAGCTAAGTTTTGTAGCCCAGGCTGGTCTCGAACTCACACCGATCCTCCTGCCTCAGCCTCCCGAGTGCTGGGATTACAGGTGTGAGCCACCACGCCCGGCTCTAAGGCTTTCACAGAGAGCAAACTGGCCAAGCAATGGCTGTGACTCATCCAGATGGCTGACACTGACAAAAGATCTACAAACATCTGTACATGGTTTCAAAATCCTGAGGGAATTTGACTGACCTTGGGAAATTTAAAAGTTACATGTTTTGTTACACAGGTCTTGCTTTAATTTACCCTTACCCAGAAAAGTTTAACCACAAGGCGTAAGATGTAAAGTTAGATTAGTATGCTGAGCTGCAAATGGCTTAAATCAACATTTTCCGACATTGCTAGTTCTGCCAATAACCGACTGCAATTATGGAATATTGCACTATGTATACAACTACTTTCTCTTAGCCAAATGGGAATAAAATTTTTGTACCAATAATGATTGGAAAAATTGTCATGTCTACATCCTGTGCTCTGGATAACTACTATGGGGACAACAACTGCATTGTAGCAGTTATTGCAAAGTATTATTAACGTGTTTTGAAACTGTCACATTATTCTTTCTTTCTTTTTTTTTTTTTTTTTTTTTTTTTGTGGGACGGAGGTTCGAACTCATGACCTTACACTTGCCAGGCAGACACTTGTGCCACGGAGCTATCTCCCTGTCCTCTTGTTATTTCTTATTAAAAGTAATAAAACAATTTTTTAAAAAGTTATGGCTATTTTAAGTTACATTAATAAGATGATGTCACCGAAAATTTCTGATTTTTTTGAGAGACTTGAAAATAGTTTTGAAGAAAATTTTATAGGACAAAGAAACTAATAAAACTTTGTGGGAGGGCTTGTGAGATAGCTCAGTGGACTAAACACTTGCTAGGCAAGCACAGGGACCAGGGTTTGATCCCCAGCACCACATGCCAGGCTGGTCCTGCTCCCAGCCACACTGAGCAGGCCAACAAGCAGGAGTATAGTGGCACGTATCTGTGATCCCATCACTGGAGAGGCTGAAAACAGAAGGATCATCGCAAGTTTAAGCTGCATAGCGAGACCCTGTATCAAATACATTAAAAAATAATAAACAAACAAGTATTGTGGGATAAAAATTATGTTGTGTAGTATCTTTTTGAAATCCAAATTTGTATGAGTAATGGCTACTTAAGTTATGTCGCTGTTGGTAAACAGACATTTCATATCTTTGAAATAATTACACAACTTAATATGTGCACTGAGCTAAGTAGCAGTTCTACCCCTGGGACCTGGGAATGTCACCTTAATGAGATACAGAGTCTTGAAGTTGTAATTAAGTTAATATATGATCATGCTTGTTAAAGGGCAAGTGTCTTTATGACAGATGTTCTTACAAGAAGGAAGAGAGGTAGATGCACACACACACACACACACACACACACACACACACACGAAAGATAAAAGTTCTCCATTAAGACAGGAGCAGAGACTGGACTAACACTGTCACAAGCTAGGAGCTGACAAGTATCAGCAGCCACTTGCAGCGATTGGAAAGGAGACAGCAGCGGCAATGTGGCCCTCTTCCTACCTTGATTTTGGGCAGTAAGAATTTGTAACTGGGGCACAATAAATTCATCGTCTACATAGCCTACTCTATGGTAATTTGTATGGCAGACCTAGGAAGGTAATAGGGCATGGAATGATAATTACATTAGGGGTCATCAATCACTAGTGTATTAGGAGTTATTGTAAGGGAACATTTGGGCAACATTTCTTATCAAGATTACATAAATTTCTGATTATCCCTAAAATATGGCCAAAGATAGCTTATTAATAATTTCTTTCAACTATTTACATAGTGTAAAATATTCCTGGGACAGAAGATCATTGTGACAGATGCAAAATCATGACACTGATTCACAGATTTTCGTATTCACTCTCCTGTGAGATGTCTTGTGTTGAACTGAGCTATAGTCCATTCAAAGCAATTGAACCGCAAACTGGCTTACGAGATTCTTCTGAACTTTCAAATGTGATCTAACTTACATCAGTACACTTGACATTATGCATACGTTATATGCTTCCCAAACTGTAAAAACTCATTTAAACACATGATAATCTTTGCAGAAATATGACTAGCAATTTGTATTTGTTTCTCTCTAAGCCACCAAAATGAAGCACAAGTGATTCAGCATATGTAGGTCAAGAAGAATTTGGATGATTACACTTCTTAAGTATTTTGATCATGCATATTTGAGTATCAAAGCGCAGAACAAGACAGAACCAGAAAGTTTGTTTGGTAATACTGTCCCTAATCATCCTCCAGACATACCATTATAAAATCTGTAGAATAGTTCTCGATTTCTTGAGTAATAAAATGGAATCTGTCATGAAGTGAATGTTTTCTAGAGTCAAGGAGACTACTTTTAGAACGGTGGCAAGATAATGTGTACCTTGAAATTATACCACAAAGCTACTGTGATAAAAAAGTATGGTACTGGCATAAAGCAGAACTGAGGATCAATGGAACAGACTAGAAGGTTTCAGATACTATAAAAACACTCAGCCACTTTATCACTGCTAAAGGGGTCAAGCATGTTTAGTGGAAGAAATATAGCTTGTTTACTAAAAGGTGCTAGGACAACTGTCTTGCTACATGGCAAAGGCTAAAATTACATCTCTATCACCAGGCACTAAAGTACAGTCAAAATGGATCAAAGATTTAAACATTAAAACAGAAACACTAAGTCCTCTGGAAGAGAAATTAGGTGAAAATTTTGAGACCATAAGGGCAGGCAGCGAGTTCTCTAACTAAAACCAAACTGCATGGACAATATTTCAGAGCATCAACAAGTGGGGTCTCATCTTCTTGAGAAATTTCTGCAGGCCAAAAGAAATCACCAACAAAGTCACCAAAAAGAAAACCCACAATCTGGAAAAATGATATAGCCAACGGTTCCTCTGACACAGGCCTTCTATCTAGCATATCTAAATAATTAAAAACAATGATGCCCCACAAATTCAAAGACACAATCCAAAAATGAGCATCTGTGATGAATACTTATTTCTTAGATTAAGAAACACAATCAACAAATAAGTATATGAGAAAAAATGTTCAATGTCATTGATCATTTGAGAAATGCAAATTAAAAGAACATGGAGATTCCATGTCAACCCATAAAGAATGGCTCTCAAGAAGAAGTGTGTTGATAAGAATGCTGTAAGGACTGTGGGGAGAAAGGAGCCCTTCTCCACTCTTGGTGATGGTGCAGACTGGTACAACCACTAGGTACATCATTGTGGAGGTTCCTCAGAAAGCTAGGGCTAGAGATCCCATTCAACTGAGCACTTCCTCTTCTTGGTATTTTTCCGAAGAACTGAGAGCATCATACCACAGTGATTTATGCACACCCACGTTTATTGCAGTGCAACTGGTCACAGCCAAGTCTTGGAAGCAACCCAGAGGTCCATCAACTTAAGAATGAATAAAAAATACACTGATATTTTTACATGATGGAGTATTATTCACCTATAAAAGGGAATAAATTTAAAGCATTTATTGTTAAAGGAATGCAGCTAGAAACCATATTAAGTGGAATAAATCAGACCCACATATGCACACTTCATATTGTCTCCCCAGCATAAGAACCTGAAAGAATAAATACGATCTGAAGGATACAATAGATACTGTGTAAAGAGATCGTGTTGAGCCCAGGAAACTTGTTCAAAAGGAAGAAATTACAGAGATGAGAAGGACTTGGGAGTGAGTGTGGGAAAAGATGTATCTATGTATGTAAGCAGGATGGCTTGGTTAATCATACTGTGGATTTCTGCAGGTCTATAATAGGAGCAATTAATGTTTTTATCATTTTTTTTCATTTTTCCTCTCTTTAAATTCTTATAACTCTTTAGCATCTTTTTCCCAATTTTTCATGCATATATCTGGGAATCTGAACAACTTATTTGAGAAACAACAGTACTATACATGCCATTTTGTTTAGTGAAAATTCTGTATCACTTTCAATGTTTTCTTTTTATTAGTGTCTTACATTCTCTTTACAAAAAGATAGCTCTTGCCTGGTGATGGCCCTTCAATATCAGGCATCCTTAAAGCCTGGAAGAAATTCTTTCATACTAAGTAGAAAAAGGATAGACATAAACAACATTAAGAAGATCCAGGTAGTGAGCAGATAAAGGACAAACCTGAGTTGGCATCCAGAGGAGACAGATGTTTGCAAGTTATGTAACTCTTGTGCGTGCTAAATTTCAATAGAGAAGCTGAGGAGAAGAGGCAGGTGGACAGTGAGCCAGCCTGAGGACCCAAGACATGAATCTTTTCCACTCCCCTGAAACGAGGAGCTTGTTAACTGCAATGGAATAACTCACATGTGTAATTCCCATGAATTTTTTCACATGAGTAAGGCAGACTGTGCCTCTTCTGTAATTCCAGTTCTGCCCCTGAGTCATTATGTGGTCTGAGAAACAATGTGGTCTAATTTCTCTGCAGTTCAATGCTCTATTGTGCCTGGCAAACAAGGCTTACCCACCTGGAAAGAAAGCTCTGGAGGTGCTTCTCTTATTTTTTTATGTCCTTCAAAAGGTTTCCGTCTGATATATCGAATCTTCTATATGCTCAAAAGAGCTTTATATTCAATTGATGTGGAACGGATTATTCCTCAAACAGATGACCACGTAGCCACAGCTACAGTCAGAGACCATGAGAACAACAGTAGTATTCCTGGTATAAACAATGCTGATTTTTTTCAGACAAACATTTAGTATTCATCTACTTGAGCCCTAACTACTGCTTTGTGTAATAGAAACTTAAGATCCTTTAGGCTGCTTTCTTTGGTTTAATATTTCTTTTGGTTTCTCTGTGTGCACTGATACTTTTCAGGCTCTTCTTTCAATGTTTGACTAGGGTCACCGTTTCCCCACATGGCCGCCAAAAGGAAATATAAATAGAGAAAAGTATTAACATGGCTGCCGCTGTGTAGACAAATGAATGAAACCGCATAGAAATGGCTGAGATGATCTTTGATCTAGAAGCCATGCACGATCAGGAAAGGTGTGCATTTCTTTTTTTGGACATAAACTATAATATATGGTGCAAAAGTAATACAGAACTAGAGGAAATGCCAACTGTTTCCTAACCTGGGTGATTGGGAAAGTCTCATCCACTGTCTGATCTCCTCTTCTTGGATCAAAGCTGCTCCCTTTAGGAAATAAACCTCATAAAAGGTAACTTATATACATTTTCTCTGCAGCACACTCTGGTATTCAGAACCTTGCAAAGTATATATATATATATATATATATATATATATACACCTACATACTAGGGAAGGGTCTTCAGGATGTTAGGGTCTCACTAGGGTCTCACTACTAGATCAGACTCATAGCGATCTGCCTATTTAAGGCCTCACAAGCACTGAGATTACAGGCACTTGCCAGTACACCCAGTCTCAGTTTCAGTCTCAGTGCACCCCACGAGGGGGGCTGGCATGACAGGCCCTGGGGTTGAACCCTGGCCACCGCACTCAGCCTATGCAGGCACTTTAATCTGCTGAGCTTTTTGGCCAGTCTTTTTTTTTTTTTTTCTTTCTTTCTTTTTCTTGATTTGGAGATCAACATAATATCTTCACAGAAATGCATAACAAAACAAAAATGATGTGCAGAACGCCAAAAAGAAATGACATAGCAAAAAATAGTACAATTATTTTGTGACATTTAAAAGAGCAACTGAAAAAGAAAATATCCTCCACATTTTTCTGTAAATACCATCTATCTCATAAACAGAATGAAGATACGTGGATTGATTGAATTTTTTAATGTTCCTGGCTCACAGAAAGCCAGGATGAAAAGTCCAGTGTCTTCCTGCCCTCTTCTCTCCTTTCTATATTCCCAGCAGCATTTCTGCCTTAAGACAAAATGCTATTGTTCTTACAGGGGGCTTCATTGCTGAGCTAAGTAAATTTCTGATTCAACATGTAATGGCCACGTTAGGCAGTCTATTTAGATTGTCAGTAAAGCTGTACTTATGTAAGCAAAACAGAATCCTCATGCAGTTTAATCATGAGTGTCACTGTGTTTTCCTGCTTATTCAGTAAAAAAAATGCTTACTCTGGGAATGCTGTAGAGATATATACATGCGTCCACACACATTGTTTTGTAGTAGTCGTGGTAGTAGCAATAGTAGTAGTAGTGTAAGAAGGGAGGTCTCAATAGGCGGAATTTGGCTCAAATTGTATAATATCAACTATTAATCATGGCTCGGCTCCCCCATGTCCCAACTCACCCCCACTCCACCCCGGACAGCAGGAAGAAGGGCATTAAGAGAATGACTTCCCCACACGTGAGGCAACATCTGCCTCCAAGCTGGGTGAGGAGGAAGTCTGGACCATCTCCTCAGTGAGGGCTGTTTGTGTAGAATACAAGGAAAGCATGCATTCAGCCCGAGGGCTCTTCCAGGATTCAGAATCCATCATTTTGTAGGAATTATACTGCAACAAGTATTTTCGGGCAGGCCAGCAATGTACACTGAGCCCAAACTCTTGTGCGGAAAACTCAGACTGCTTTCATGCAGACTTTCGCTCTCTTTCATCTCCATGAATTGTGATGACAGCAAACATTTAAGGAAAAAGGATTCTTCCATCCACACATTTAAGTAATGACTTTCTGGGTTTTCTTTTGGAACATTTTATGAAATCAAAGCAATACTCTCTAAGTTTCCTCCTCCTTGGTTCTAATTAGGAAGAATCACCGTTTTCTCCCAGCCTACAGACATATGGTGCTTAGGTTCATTACCAACCTCACATTCTGAAATAGTTATAATGGACAAGGCTTGAGAGTATAATTAGAGGGAAAGCCTGGCCGTGCTAATGCAGCTGAAGAGAACCACTCGGACCCAGTTATGGTCCTAATTGACCAAAGTTGTTTCACTGTAAGCAGTAGCGCTTCAACAGTGAGGGATTAAGGAAAATCAAAATGGTAACAATTTGTTATTTGGGATAGAACTCTAACAAGGCAGATAAAACAGTGAACATCAAAAACTAATGTTCATATTTGGAATTCATGTTAAATTTGGGAACACCCATCTAAATGCTGTCGTCAACTTATTGAACTCAGGACATGCATTTGTGAAGTAGATCACAAGTCACAATGTACTATAAAGCTCCTCACTTTGTGTATTTCCTTACTCTTGTGACATCAGATGAATGGGCAATAGATATAAATATCATAATTTTAAAGAGAGGAAACACAAACAGCTCATTTCTGTTGGATGCCAGATTATTCTGATACTTGATCGCAAGACCAACCTTATATCATATGCCCTAGTAAGTAGTGAGACTGTACGCATAACAGAATATGCCTCCATCATGTCTATATTTTCAGCTTGAACCTAGGTGCTTAGTATGAAGTGTATGAAGTGCTTAGGTCCAATCTTATCCAGAACAAATGTTGGAGCAGAGGTTTTCACTACATGTTTCCTATAGACAGCTTCTAACTTCACAAGTCGCAGTTTCTAAGGTCTGTGGCATATATTCTGCCACTTTCCAGAACATAAATTCAAAGTTGTAATCACTTTATAATATTTAGGGGGAAATAACGCATTAATAAGCAAATGCTGAAAGTTAATTGCATGATATTGTGTTTACTTAAGCATATTTTTGACCTGTCTCACAGAAAATTTTGGAAGAGTATAAACTAGATACTTAACTTCGATACTGATTCATATGAAATCTAGTATAAGATAAAGTGGAAATTTGTCATACTTTCAGGGCAAGAAAAACCTTAAACATTTATTGGTTAAAAATATCTTGTAGAACAGAAATGGGCAAATTAAAGTTGACTTTCTAGAGCAGGAATGGATTAAGTTAGCAGATTTTAAAATAATCATGAAAACTAGAGCTGTCATTCTTTTAGCCTGCCCCCAAATGAGTCTGCAACGGATCTCTGTTTGCTATCACTTCTCCCCAGAAAAGGCCCCTTAATTCCTGGGCCAAGTTTAGATAGACTGGCACAGACACGGATCTTTCATATATGAAAAGCCTTCCATGTTGTGAAAGTTGATCACATGTTTTTTTTTTTTTTGCAGTACATTTAATCCCACAACATTCTTGGGCAGTAAGCAGGAAAGAGAATGTTATCTTCATGTTAGGAGTCTACAAAAATGGCTGAACTTGATCAAGTTGACTTCTCCATGGTCCTCTGTCAACCCAGAGATTGGCCCATATCAGAAGTATCCCCCTACCGATTCTCTGCTTGTTATGACATGTTTCATGTTTCTTTTCTATTTTAAGGTGATGATCAGGGTCAAACACCCACATCAAACAAGGATGACCAGCATCAACACTTAGGACAGGAAACAGACACATTAGACTCCTACTTGTTCTTCATTAACGATGAAACCCCTCCCTCAAATTGGTATATTGATTGTAATAAAGACATAACCAAAACCCTAGCTAGATACTGCAAGTTTTTTAACCATTGGTTGGTTCCTCTCATTCTAGCTGAACAGTTTCTTTTGTGAAATGTACAGGGATCTTTAAACATTGAGCTACAAATACCTCAAGCAGATGCTACATTAAGTTTAAAATATTTCCTCTGCGTATCTAATTTTATACCCTTGCTATGATTCTTACACTTATAATTAAATTCGTTTTGCCTTTGCTGCTGTTATTGTAACCATTTTTAATATTATTTGCATATTATCAAGCAAATACTTTCTACCCATAAAGATTATGTGTATACATATATGATGTTTTAATTCACAAACAGATATGCAAATACCTATTTGAATTCTAAAATTATGAAAAAGTAAAACATATGACCACAATATTTCCACATTTACTTTTCAGCTTCTGGACTTAAATTTTTAAAAATATATTTTGGTTTTCCCTCACCCATTCCAACCTGCTTTAGGCTCACGCATATCTCACTATGCTTTTGCATACTAACGTTTATACTAACATTTAAATTTATTATTGTCCGTACAATATTTAATGTTTACATTGCAGCAACATCACGGAAGAACCAGACCTTGAATAGGACAGAAATTGTCCACAGTCTTAGCCCGAAGTCTATTTTGGGATTCATTTGTTCAGCTCTCCCGTCTGTTGTTCACTTAATTCTTTGATTTTACAGGCAAATGCAAATGTAGATAACTATAGAATTTGTCAAATCAAAAAAAATGTCAAAAAAACCAACGCCCAAACAGAGTATTTTTTTTTCCCCTGGGATGGCTAGATAGATGTTCTCCAGCCTACCATCTGCCCACACTCTAATGAATAGGAAGTACATAAGACACTACACTGCAAAGCCCTCAGGACATCACACGGAGCACCACAGGCCCATGGCAGGGCAGGGTCGAGTGCTGGCTGTCTCCTGTCATGTCTGTATGGCCAAAAAGGAGCAACAGCACATGGGGCAGCACAGTGTACTGAGAAATCACGGTACTGCAGGAAGCTAGCCCAGGAAAGGGTCAAAATTCAAGCATGGTGCCCAGTAAACATCCATTGGTTTCATACAATCCAGCTGCAATGTCAAGTCCAAAGAACACAAGTTGTAGATGGCATGTAGACTAAGAAGGACATTAAAACTTAGACAACCATTATGTTGACCACAGGTATGGCTGAAACATTAGGCTACAATCCAGCCTTTTTTTTTTTTTTTTTTTTTTTTAAATCAAGTCTCTGTTAAGTTGTTACATGGTCCAGACTACATACATTCACGATTGCAATCCTTTTGCTTTGGGCTCCCCTGCAGAGTGTTGGTGTTACAGTCATGTGCCTCAATACCTGGCACCTAGAAATCCATTTATTAATTTAGTATTTTGGGGGGGTAAGGGTCTACAGGGTATTCAGGCTCTCACTACTAGATCTGGCTCACAGTGATCTACCTGTTTCCAGCCTTCTAAAACCTGGGGTTACAGGCATGCACCACCACCATGCCCAGTCTCAATTGCTGTCTCAGTGCACCCTGCCAGCTGGGCTGGTATTTCCAAGGCCCCTGAGAATACTTGCAGGGGAGTTAACCCACTGAGCTATTTGGCCAACTCTAAAAATCCATTGAAAAGTACATTCACTGAGGAAAATAGGCTACAGCATTCAGGCCAATATACAGAAGTTTTAAAGGCAACGCAATATAAACCAATTTCATTGTATAGTGGAGAAAAATGTTGCAAATAGTCACCCTTGTGTTTGGGCCCTAACATTTACGATTTAAAGTACAATTGTCTTAAAACTTCCCACGCTGTTTAGTGACCCTTACTTCTATTAATAAAGCATGATGACCTACTATACTCCAGTCCATGAGGAATATCGTCAAATAAGTGAAAAGTTTGGGGAGAACTTCTTTTTAACTGTAAAATACACTTACAATTGCTGCTTTAAAAGCAATTACTATTTTCTTAGTCCCTGAGGCCAAATACAAATCTATGTTTGCTTTTCCTTCATCAGTTCATCAAGCTTTAGAGAGACATTAAGATATATAACTAAAAAGAATGAACAGAAAATTAAATTCCCAGTAATGTACTGTATTTGCCCCTGATTACGTATATAGATTTAAGTCTTTATAATTCTATTTAAATGACTAGATTTAGTTGAAATCTACTTTAAACATCCATGCTAATTATACAATCAAAATATCCCTGGGAATTGGGTATTAAGTCACTCCAATTTCTTTTTCATAAGTATCACATTGTTTCAACTGTCACGTAGAAGTACTTAGCCTGCTATTTTGTGGCTATGACTCAGAACATATTAGTAAGTATGTACAGGTCTAGCGTTCATTATTTTAATTTCTCATGAAAACAAATATTTGCTCATCTCTGTGCCTTATCATCTGTGCCAAGAATCTATCAAAAACTCATGCTTAATGTCTTTCAGGGACATAGCCCCAGATGGCAAATGCATAGATATTCATAATCTAGATTTTACAAGGTAATTTCTTATTTTTACAAGTCTTGCCCGAGTATGGTTTATACATTTCGTAAGAATGATGAACTATTTTACTATAATTTTTATTATTGGAGTTGCAATGTCTACATTTTTAGAACCCTGGTTTGGAGGCAGAGTGAGTCCTATCGAATGAGCCCATGCAAGGAGCGGGACGGAGACCAGCACTGCCTCTTGCTGCATTGTGAACAACTGCAACAAAAAGTCCCAGAAAACTTCAGCTTCTGAGAGGAAAAAAAAAAAAGATCACCGTTTCTACTGAAATGTCATCCTGCATGAACGGGACACCAAATGATGGCAGCTTATCTCAAAACAAGCAAGCATTCGATCTCAATTACAGAATAGCTGATATAGCTATATTTTTAAAATATTCATAAAAAGGGTCAGCGAGATAGCTCAGCAGACTGAACATGTATTTTGGCAAGCACAGAGACCAGTATTCGATTTCTGTCACCATGCGCTGTGCCAGTGCTGACCCTGGGGCGAGCTGAGCCCTTGACCTGGTCCGCACGTGGTGGCTCATGCATCTAATCCCAGCACTGGGGAGAGTGAAAACAGGAGGATCACTATGAGTCTGAGCTGCGTATTGAGACCCTGTGCCAAATACATAAATGAAAAACAAGCAAACAAACAAACAAACAAACAAAAATACACAGAAATATTTATATGGACTGTACTCAATTAAAATGAATTCTGGTCACCAGATGAGGTGATAGAAAGGAACCTGTTTTCACAATACTTGAAAATATTCTCTAATGTTCTTATTTTTTATTTAGCTATCACAAGCAGAAGTGATATTATAAAGAAATGCTTTCTCCATGTCAAGCACTTTATTAAATGCTGAAGTGATCTGTTAGATTTACAGTTGATTTTGGGGACTGATTTTCAAGGCACATTTTTTAATGTCTTTTTATGATTGTGGCAACCTAAAGAAAACAAAAATGTCAGTATATCTTTGCAAATAAGGATTTTTTTGTATTATATTCCATAACATCTGCAAAAAATCATTTTATTTAATTTTTGTTTTCAGAGTAAACAGCTTGTGTATCAAAGACAAAATAGTTAAGTACTATAAGATCGGGCTATATATTTTAGTTATAATGATTTTAAAAAATTATTGTGAATAAGCAAAATCTCTTTTTATATGTGTACTTTTGCATTAAGATAAAAGGGAGTATAATTCAGGTTTGAAGATAAATTCAGTGTAAGTATACTGAAATGCTGTATAATTTCATCAATATACAACTAAAGAAATAATCTTCTTGATTTGAAAAAAGAACAGAATTTCCTGGAATTCTTCCAAAATTGATCTTCTGAGGTTAGTGTTAGGCTTTATTTATGAGTAGAGAAAAAAAAAAATTCTGGAACGATGTGAGGTTAATAGTTTGTCTCTTTCTGATGCCAGGATAAAAATAACTAACTACCTTACATCATTAGGTAGCTCTCTCCAACCATAACAATGTTTTCTTGGTGGAAAGGCTAGATTATTTCTTATCTGGATGAGAATGAAACTAAAACAAAGTAATACAAAGCAAAAATCCCAGAAACGAGTTCCCTAGGTGACTCAGGGGACAGCATCCCCCTGTCCCCTGTCCCCCACCCCCGCATGATGACCTCTGGAGCCTTTTCCTTAAGGGATAACTTCTAACTTTTCTATTGTGTTGGGAGCCGAGCAAGAGTCTCTGCAGCTCTCCAATTCCCAATTCTCATTGATATTTTTTTTCTCCTTGACCATCTAATTAAAGTTTGGGAATAAATACTGCAGTGCAGGGTGCGTTGGTGTTTCTGCAAGATCCATACTGGTGCCAGAACCGCATTTGGCTGGAATCCTGGAGGCACTTCACGGAGCTGCGTTTGACATGCACTACAATACGAGATAGACTCCCACTTACGAAGGACCGTGGCTACTACTGCAGCAACTAAGCTATTCTTAGTAACAAAGACGTTTTCCAGCAAGAGATGAAGAGAGAACGAACTCAAAATAATTGGAAATAAAAATATAATCGATTTAAAAACATTTTGTAAAGCAAATTAGCAAGGCTTAAGCTGTAAGTTGCTCTCTTAAAAGAATTGAGATAGATTCTTAAAAAGCTGAACAAAATGATTTTCCAATTTAGTATAAAAGAGAATCAATACACTCTTTGCATTATATATATATGCACTGTAAAGAAGCATTAATAGAATTGAATATAATGATATCATTATAATGATATATAGAGCTTTTTGTGCTCTGAATTAAGCATTCTAAAAGAGCACAGAGTTTATAGAGCTTCCTGAAACAGGCGACAGAAAAGGTTCATATTAAGTGGAGATAAAGACCGACCTGGAGGCAGCAATGTGCACTGATAGAGAGCATTCCCACACTTTGGGACTGATTTTATTCAAAATCCGAACTTTCCCATAAGCACTCATCGCTCTGGCCGTACGTTATTCTCCCCAAAGCAGCGCGCCACGTCCTTCAGGGTCGGCGCTTGCCTTTCTACTGTGTTGTTCCAGCCGCTCTCAGTGTCTCTCTCTGCCTGGAAGTCAGTTTTCAGCATTTTCATAAAAGTTGAGAAGACTCTTATCTTCTTGCAATCAAGATCATTAATCTATGAGCTCCAATTGCTCCCTCTGTCTTCCTGTTAGTATGGAACAAAAATATCTGTGGGTGACGAAGACCAGTCCTTCTATGCAGGCATTAAATTCCTGTTACATTATTTTTCCATATGTGTGCGTCTCTCTCAAGCTCATAACAATGTTTTCGTGGTGGAAAGAAAATTATTATAGTTATATGATATAATAAACATATTATCTAATACATACATTATATATGTATAATTTTTGTCTGGTTAAAGTTCTCTAAGCACATCTTGAAGCTTCTGATAGAAGAAACCGAACACCATGGATGCTTGCTCATAGTTATGGCTGAAAGAATCAGGACTAGGCTTGTCACCGCGTCACAAGCAATGGACAGCTTACGACAGTAGTTCCTGCCTCCAATCCCATCACTCTAAAAAGCTCACTCATGAAAATGCTAAGTTCTACCCTAGCCTGGGAAGCTTTAGCAAGATGCTCTCTTTCCCCCACCAATGAGCAATGTGGGCGTGTAGCTCAGTGTGAACTCCTGAGTTCTGTTCCCAGCACAGCGCCAGGGTGGGGTGGGGGAATCAACCTCAGGGCGTAGGGATACTCAGCACTCAATCTGAGATAGAGTCTATGGTGACGTCATCAGAATATGTTTTATGTCTCTACAAGGAATTTCTGATTTTATGTCAAACTGAAAAAGTTTATGGGAAAAAGTAGGTTTCCTGGTTATGGTAGCAGCAGACTATGAAGAAAACCACCAAAGGGTGTCACTATTTTGGGTTGAATATGAATTCTTCTAATTTTCAACCACAAGGCTCACCAATTTATTTCTTACTATAAATGCTATCCAAAAGCACATATGCCAGAATGCCTTAATAAACTTTGAGATTATCAAATCAGATCACATATATTCAATTATCTTTTATCCATGCAGTACAAATGCAACCCATAATAGTTTCCGTTATCTTTTCATCAGGACTGCGGTATCTGTATTTTCTTATGGAAGCAAATGGAGTTCCATTCTCAAATTGGGAAGTCAGACTTTTATTGAGGTTTCTAGGTCAATGCGTAGCTACATGTGTAAACATCTACACTAACCAAACCCATAAAAGAATAAAACATGAAATGGAGAATTCAAGATAAAAGTTGTAACAAACATTAATACTAAATACACTGCCATTTTTCTTCAAAGTTTAGGATGCCTCTGTGACAATACTATTTTAAATCATTTCATGCACCAATGAACTATTATAAGGATGTGTACATGAATAAATATTTGGAGTTTTTTCTTGGACGCTGCCCCGACACATCTACGGTTACTTTTTTGAGGATGACAGATGATTGAGTTATATGTAAACCACAATGAAATCTAGTTACAGCTCAAAAACTGTTAAGTTCTATCTGATAATTTGGTTAAGAGCAAAGCAAAAAGGGCTGGCAAGCCAGCTCAGCAGTCTAAAGCCCTCCTTAGGCAAGCCCAGACAGGCACAGGGCACTGAGATGACATCCCTGGCACCAGATGCCATGCCAGTCCTGCCCTCACAAGGGGGCCGAGCCAGCAAAAAAGGGGAGGTCTTATAAAAGCCAACTTGCTATTGCCAAAATCATATTGAGTTTCAAGTTTCACTCAAGTGAGAGCATTGCTTCAGAAGGTAGAAAAATGTACTTTTCAGCTCCTGAGCTTTGGCTTGTGGATTCCTTTTATTTCCTGCGGATGGTTGATAGAGCCGCTTCAAGAACCCACCTAGCATGCCGTGCAGCGTGAGAACGTGCGTGATGGGTTTAAGCGTGGACTTCATATTTTAGCCCGATGGTTTTTTGTGGCAAATTGTATTGTGTACTAAGAATATTTTTAAAGACAGTTCCTGTCTGATATAAAATAAAGGGCTGTCTAACCCTGAGTCTGACTTTGGTGCTCAATGCCCGTACGTGAGGAGAGCAGCCCGAAGTCACAGCCAACTGTTTCCAGAGCCTTTGGTTGAAAAGGTGCCAGAAGCCCTGCAAGCCACAGCGCATGCAAACGCGGCGCCCCTTCAGCTGAGCTCTCCATCTTCGGGGTGTCCTGCTCATGCACGGACACCCCGAGCAATGACGGACAGGAGGGCTTTCCTACACTGTGTAAAGTGACTTTTAACGTGTCTGAAAGTCTTCTCTCATTCTTTCCTATTTCATTTATGCATTTTTAAAAATCTGGTTCTTTATACCAGTACATGAAGAGGCAAACTATCTGAACAAACCGCACTACCCAGTTGGACAGGCAGGCACCATCATATGTAGCTAGTGACAGTCGAGTAAGTAAAAGTGAAGCACTAGGGATTCCATGGTAAAAGGCTCCCTCAAATGCTCGACATTTACAGTGGTACGTTTCCACCACTGCAGAGCGGACCTTGGACTAAATAAATGAATAAACAACTTTTAATGTTTATTTATTTATTTATTTATTTAGTACCAGGGATTGAACTCAGGACCTTACACGTGCCATGCAGGTGCTTGTGCTGCTGAGCTATCTTCCCAGCCCTATAGAGACTTTTTTTTTTTTTAAAAAAAAAAAAAGTTCTGTAAAACCTCACTTTTCAAAAAAGAGAGATGAGCTATATGGTAGAGAAATATGTAGCAAGGCCCGGCCAAACAGCTCAGTGGATTAAACACCTGCAAGCAGGCGCAGCGGCGGGGCAGGGGGGTTTGCTGAGACAGCAGTTGAGACTGGGCATGGTGGCGCATGCCTGTAATCCTAGCTCTTGGGAGGCTGTAAAGAGGCGGATCCCCAGGAGTCCGATCTAGTAGTGAGACCCTGAATACTCTGCAGACCCTTCCCTAAAATATGAAATAAAGAAAAAAAGAAATATGTAGCAGATAGTGACATTTCTTGTGAAGATTGATCTTATTTATTTCCATTTGGGCTTGAGAGAGCAGGCTGAGAGATTTAATACAGAATTGTGTGTGTGTGTGTGTGTGTGTGTGTGTGTGTGTGTGTGTTTGCACATTGGAGTGCGACTTGAAAACCAGATCTGCGCCTTTCCTCTCTGGCTGTTTGCCGTCACCCTGCGTCTCATGTGACGAGGCCGTCTGCTGCCCCTCACTGCCCCCTCTGGCGTCTTCCTGTCTTGGTGCCCCTGGCCACGGCCGGGGGTTTATCGTCCATTATTCTCCGTTTTAGAAAGTGTTTTGAGCAACATTGCCACTACATCCTTGGAGCAAAGCTCAGTTTTGAACACGCCTCCACATGGGAATTCCAGGAAGAGGAGACCTGGATCCAACGACGGCGTTCCTTCAGGGTGCCCAAAGGTGGGTAGTCGACTGAGTTGTCATGAGCTTCTATCGCATCCTCCTGTACCCAGCATGCTGCGAATTCTCTAGGACTCAGGGAACCTGTGATATGAGTAGCCTCACGGTGAGGCGAGAGCACAGTGGCGGCCACCTTGGTCATTCATTCAGTCAGCGCATCTCTGCTTTTACCATTCTTTGGTTGGGTCAATTGAAATATCTGTCTTGAACTGGTCCAGGCCAATTAAGAACACTGAAGGTGATACAGAATGTAATTAACGCTTTTGTTTCCTATAGTCCACTGATCTACTTGATTGATTGATTAATTGATTCTTGTACTGGGGATCAAACTCAGAATCTTGCCCTTGCCATTCAGGTGCTTATGACACTGAGCTATATCCTCAGCTCTCTACTGACCTTATGGAAAGCACCAAGCTCATTCTATGTTGTAAGATATTGCGAAGTTCTATTACTGGTTTGCTTTGTCTTATTTCTTACTTATAACAACTACCATACACTCACTACTGTTTCACAACTACTTATTATTTTGAATATAAGTTTAATTAGTTCTCCTTGTAATATCTATATGCAGCGATACAAATAGGAAAGCTGGAAAAATATAAAAAAATTCTGAAGATCATTTTTGCGTCATTAAGAAATTTAAGCAAATAATGAGACTCATTGGTCATGTTTGAAAAATATCAGACTTTAAGTTAGGAGAATGATATATTTGCAATTCAAATGACCTGAAATTTTAAAAAATGTTAAAAAGCCATTGCCAATTATATATATATATATATATATATATATTTTTTTTTTTTTTTTTTTTTTCCCAAATATATTTCTTTGAAATTATGGTACCGGTAGATTTTTTTTTTTTTTGCAAAAGATTTTCTTCATATATGGAAAGATTAATTTCTACTCAATTTGAGTTTTAAGAGAAATACAAGCCTTACAAGGCTTGGAGTTAAGCCAAAAGATATGTCTCATCAAATTCACAATGCTCTTGCTTTTTATGCTCTGGAAATCAGCAAAAATTTGGATTAAAATGAAGCAAACACTTCACTCAGGTACCAAACCTTCTCTGAGATCATACTGAAAACATTTTAAGTGTCCATGTCATCCATTTTTTGTTTTACATTTTGAATATTTGCACGTAATGATGTGTGAGGGTCAAGCTTGTGGCATACAGACTACTTCCTTAACATGTACAAGGGCTCTTGGTTCAAGCAACCCTCTGCACAAATAAAACACATGAAACTATGTCTTCCAAGTCGCTGTGCTCCATGAAGTGGCTAACCATGTGACCTGGTGGTGTCAGGGTTTTGGTTCCACAGCTAACACACCATCTTCATTTCCATTTCACCCTTGGTGCCAATGTCATGTGTGACTAGCTCAAGGTGCCATGGTAATTCGATTAACCGTAGTGTATTCTTCAGATACCTGTCTTTGCCTCTTTCTAGTGGGCATGGGTCATCCCTTAGCAACTGAGTAGTTCCCTGCTTCCTATCCCTGTGTCCCTCTGCTCGGTTATGTTTCTTCTATCCATGTTATGGCGGCCACCACTGCAGAAAGAGTCAGATGATGGCTAGAGCAGTGGATCTCAAACTGTGGGTCGCGACCCCAGTGGGGATTGAACAACCAAAACACAGGAGTCACCTACAGCCATTCTGAATCATAACTGTAGCAAAATTACAGTTTTGAAGTAGCTACCAAAAATTATTTTTTGGTTTCAGGTCACTTAACATGAGGAACTGTATTGCAGGGTCACAGCATTAGAAAGGTTGAGAATCACTGTGCTACAGAGAGCACAGGGATTCTATTCTGATTCTAAACTAACTCTAGCTGATCATATACATATCTCTTACATTCACTCCCCCTTTAGATTTCCTTTTCCTATTTCTGATATTCCATCTCAAAATGTGGCCTAGTAAGTTTTATCCTTTTAGACTTTGTGATTGCTAGTGGTTACTTGTGGACTCGACTGTAGTCAGTAAGCCCAGGCTGAGTGGTCAAGCATGCTCTGCCCAGTCGAGGAGGCAGAACTTTGGATATCGTACCTGCTTCCTGGCCTCTCTCCTTTCTACTTCTTTTCCCTCCGCTCTGCTCCCTGCTGTCCTGAACTAAGTAGTTTGCTCCACGACACTTTTGTGGGCTGCAATCTACATTCGAACCAGCGAAGCATATTCTAGATTCCCTGAGACCAGTAGAAGAGGACATTTCTTCTTCAAACTGTGAGTGTCCAGTATTTTTTCACGTACCAACAAGAGTACTAACAAAGGTACAACCACCTCATGTCCCCAAGTCTATTTTTCATGACATTGACTCTATTCTAAAGAATTGCATCATGCACTAATATTCCAGATAACGTATAGGAGATGAGTTTCTCTTCCAACCAGCAAACACAAATATGTATAAAGAGGCAGGCATCTAAAATTAAGTTTCATGTCCATGTGGTTATAGTATTCTAATTTTCTGGGCTTCATATTTACACAGAGGGAATGTGTTATGAACATAGGAAGAGAAATATTATAAGGATTTCAATGCTCTTAATACAGCTGTCCTAGACCGTACGCTGCCTGTCACATTCATCGTACTGTTGTCCATGGTGCCTGGGCACAGAGTAAGAGTGATACTCCAACAAGGTAGAATTACTTTCCTCCCGCCATACAACTCCTTCGCAATTTTCCCACTAACATCCTTTCCGTAATATCGTCATGCAGGAGAAGAGGTGCAGCTCTGACGATGTGGATGCAAGAATAAGAAATACGCGTCGTCAGAACAATTTCATTTATGCGAAGTTAATGTCGCTGTGCAGTGAGCCTGGGAACACTGATTCCTCAGACATTTGCGAGGCCGCACCCCTGCGTCTTTCTCATTTATTAAAGAGAGCACCAAGATTTGGCCAAAAATTAAAAATGTATCTGTGAAATCTCCCAGGAATTCGTAGAAGCTAAAATGTAATTAGCACTGTATTTTAACAAAATTTGAGACCGTTCTTCCCCGAGATACTGTGGAACATGAGCTGCAGATGTGTTTTCTCTGGCAAAAGGCTCCAGATCAAAACAACCCAGATAAACAGAGCCTGAGAGAGCAGCTCCCACCCTAAAACTCTGCGCTCCAAATCTTGTGTTTACCATTGAGTATTTCAGATCGTGACTGCGGGCAGGTGTTTACAGAGTTGTTTCTGTGCTACAGACATAAATGTATTCAAATTGTTTCTTGAAAGAATGGTTATTGGAAAATCCCCTTGCTAAAGGTTGGCAGGGCAGAAAGAAACCAATCATGATACAAAGCGTCTGACGCTGCATAGATAATAGTAGGCAGCCTTTTCTGTTTAATTCCTTACGAATTAAAGACTATTTACTCAAGATATGAAAAGTAATACTCAGGAGCCATGGATCCTCTCTGCTCCTTGGGGTGTTCTGGGTCTGTGCCTGTGTCTCTGACTCTGTTTCTCTGTCTCTGTCTCTGTCTGTCCCTGTCCCTGTCTCTGTCTGTCTGTCTCTCTCTCTTTCACAGAATTTCATGGAAATAACAATTTTGATTTCATAGAATTTAAAAGTTACAAAAATGATTTTTCTCTTTTGTAACAGAATTTTGGCATATTAAATTAGGCCATGATCTTATTGTATTTATAGCAAAGTTGATGGTATCTTTAAGTAGAATGTCTGGAGACAAATCATCTTTGTTAACAGTTATGGCTTCATCAGGAAGTCAAACATCATAAATAAACAAAGAATACACTGGTGCTATGGATCAATTTGGAGTGAGCAAAACATAGGTGGACATGCATTATTTTGAGGCAGTGAGGCACTTTTTCTCCTCAGCTCACCAAACTTGTTCCCATGGACACAGACCAGTGTTATCATGGAAATGAAATGTGAGTTTTTAGTATGGAAGGAAAAGCGCACTATTTGAGCTTTGTAGTTAACTGTATGTTCTGAAGTTGCAATTGCTTACTTAGAAATGCTTCAAACTTATCAATCTTTAATGCAGCATACTGCTCCATTATGTTTGTAACATTCTCTTGGGCTTTCACATAGAGCAAACTAGTCAAGCAACAGCTGTGACTCATCCAGGTGGCTGATAATGTCAATAGTTCTACAAAGCACTGTACATGGTTTCAAAGAAAATCCTGAGGGGATTTGACTAACCTTGCATGATACAAAAGTTTTATGTTTTGTTATATAGGTCTCACTTTAACTTACCCTTAACCAGCCAGCTGAAAAGTTTAACCACAAGGCATAAAAATTAAAGCCAGACTAGTATGCTGAGCTGTAAAAGGCTTCAATCAACAGCTTCCAACATTTCTAGTTTTATCAATAACCCACTGTGATTAGGGAACATGTATTACGTATACAACTACTTTCTCTTAGTTCAATGAGAAGAAAATTTTTCTAGCAATAATGATTAGAAGAATTATCACGCCTACGTTCTGTGCTCTGTATAACTACTAGGAAAATCACATAATTCACTGTATCAAATATTGGGCATGTAGTACTAACGTGTTTTGAAACTGTCACATTGTTATTTCTTATTGAAAGTAATAAAAAATTAAAAAAACAATTAGAGATTCAAGACCAAATATCCTTTCTTAATCCTACTTTTAAGGTGAAATAATTCAGGATCACACCATCAAATATGACATTCAATGCCAGTATTCTGTAGATGCTTTTCTTCATGTTGAGGAATTCTGTGTCTACACACTGTGCTCTGTATAACTAGAAGGACAACAATATGCACTGTATCAAATATTGGGAATGTGCTATGATGAATGTTGAAACTGTCATGCTGTTATTATTTTTTTAATATTTATTTATTTATTGTTTCAGAACCTTTGTTTGTTTATTCACTCATTTTCATGGCCGGCTCAGCCCGCCCCAAGGGCAGGGCTGGCGCAGCATGTGGTGCCGGGGATTGAACCGCGGTCCCTGAAGCCGCCCAAGCTTCCCCAAGCAGGCGCTTTAGACCACTAAGCCATCCCGTCGGGCCCCATGTTGTTATTTATTAAAAGTAATAAAAGATACTGCCTTTTCCTTTTACAGTCATTTAATATAGTATGCTTCAATGTACACATATACGTGCTCCTGTGCCACAGGGCTTCAATGGAATAATTTTGGGCTTGACCAACAGTTAAACTATATTTTAAAAATCGATATTGCATAATCATTTTTATCTAAGTATTTTCCTCTAATTTATCATAAAGGAACAACCGTTTAATAATGGCAAAACCCATTTTTCCAGAAGTATTTACAGGTTGTTCTACAGTACGACTTTCTCAGTCAACATTTAAAATAGCTCAGCAGACTGGGAGTGGCGTTGTAGGCCTGTAATCCCAGCACTTGTGAGCCTGAGGGAAGAGAATCAGTGCAAGTCTGAGGCCAGCCTGGGCTATGTAACAAGACTCTGCTTCAAAAATCTGAAACCAACATAAAGTAGTTGGCGTAAGAATGGTTTTTAGATTGAGAATACATGGAACTATACTGTCACTGCCGTTCAACAGTGGCAATTAGCAACTTTTTACTTAGCAGGATAAGAAAAGAGGGGCACACAGGCAGAGGGGTGTGTAGAGCGCATGACTCAGCTTTGGGGTGTCCTGGGTTCTTTCCTTCACCTCATTCTCTTTGAAGACAGACTGTGCGGTGTAAACACACCATTAGCAGAGATTATGAGTACGGGACAAACACATGAGCACATCCATCAGTTATCCTGAAGATATTCTCAGGGTCCTTTTGGAGTCCCTGATGTCCTGCTGTCACTGAGTCAACACTGGAAGTGGCCTCTCTTATACAGAACTGGCCAAGGAAAACAATCTAGCTGATGGTGGAAGCTCTTTGCTTGATGACACAGCTTATGCAATTTATACTAAAAATTACTAGGGTAGTCCAAAGAAAGCCGTTGGTGGCAGCTGAGACTGTAGCTCCTCAGCTTGGAAGGCTCCATTCGCTTCTGTGGAGGAAGACTTTCCCTTGTTTCTTCCCAGGCAAACTCCTGTGAATACTTCAAGTTACTGAAGGTTTTCTTCTTCCAGAAAGTCTGTATAAAATTGTACAGAGCACTCGTCTGTACCTCCTCAGAAAGACCCCGCTGTGATATCTTTTATCTAAGTCTTAATGTTTTTCCATTAGGTTTCGTGAGCATAGAAAGGTTCTCGAAATCTATGACAACATCTGGCACCACAGATACTACAGAATTATTAACTGGAACAATCTTTGAAAAAGTAGAACCCAAAATTTGGGCATTTCATTGTCACATTTTTAAATCAATTTATTTATCATTCTAATGCCTTTTGACATAAGATGCTGGACTATATTATCAAGCAACATTTATGGGATAGAAATTTATCTAACAATAACACAGAAACATAAATATCAAGTGGGCATGCAGGGTGTTCAGCCCCTCTGTTTACCATAAAACGTTATGCAAAATAAATTCTGCAAAGAGCAACAGACTGGATCTCTCCTATTTTTAAAGACTGAGCATCTGAACCTTCAGAGCACATTTATGGCACATTTTAATGTGTCATTTGTTTTAATATGCATTGTTAAAGGAAATGCATACCAAAAATGTAGAAAAGGATGACCAAGTAAACATAATGGAAAGACATAACTCTCCCCAGTCCTCATTATCTAAGGCTGCCGAAACCCGAGGATTGATGGGGAGAAAAGATGCACTAAAGCTGCTTACGGGAGGCAGGAATCGTGAAGAAACTAGGATTAACCTGATAACAAAGGGAAACAAATTCTTATCCCTAAACATTATATTTTCTGCTGTTTCATTTTAATTTTCCCATTGAGATGTTGTGGTTTAACAATGTTTCTTTTTTTAAATGTATTTAGCACAGGGTCTACACGCAGCGGTTTTCAACCTATGGGGCATGACGGCGGGGGGAGGGGGGGCGCTGAACAACCAAAACCCAGGGGTTGCCTAAAGCCATCAGAGCATCTTATTTATTTGGAATGACAGTTTTGAGGTAGCCACCAACATGATTTTTGGTGGCAACATGAGGGACTTCATTGCGGGGTCACGGCATCAGAAAGGTCGAGAACCGCTGGTCTACAGTGTCTCACCATGCAGATCAGACTCACAGTGATCCTCCTGTTTTCAGCCTCCCAAGTGCTGGGATTAGAGGCACGCATCACCATTCCCAGTCCCAATCCCTGTCCCAGTGTACCCTGGGGGTGCGGCTGGTGTGGCAGGCTGGGGAATGAACCAGGCCGCACTCTGCTGAGCAGGCACTTCAGGCCACTGAGCCTTTTGGCCAGTTGAACAATGTTTCTATGATCCATGGAGTTTGTCTTGGCTATTAGCACTCACACGTCCTCCACCTTGATCAGTTTTATTCCTGTGGTCTCAACTTTCCTTTCTGTCCTGCCGCTAATACCCCACCTGGATGCCCAGAGTTTATGGTCTTGTTTCCTACCAGCCCTCTTCTATTTTCTCTTGCATTCTTTGTGTCTTCGGTGTCTGAAATCATAAAAGCCATACACCACCCCGTATATTGTAAATAGCAGGTTTCCAACTTAGGCACGCTTTCTGAATACAGATACTAACAGGTAGACTCCCATGTCCAGTTTTAAAAAGCTTAAATTGGTGCTTCGGGATAAGCAGCGTTGGTGCTTGAATAAAGCGAAATGGATGCCTTTGGGCACTAAGCATTTCAGTAAATCTAGTAGGAAAAATGCTTTCATTCATCCCCACCACATTGTTGTTGGAGTATGCTTTTTCCATTCCAACATTCTAATCCAGGTGATGGGAATATGTTTAATACTTTTTTCACAAATTAGGAGAATTTAAAAGCACAGCTGATAAGATGATTGTGAAGTACAGAGTGAGGCTGGGGTGATATTTTGTGGAAGGAAAAAATTCCACGACAATGTTCTGCTCTCAGTGTATTAATAATCTAAAATCAACCATACCGTGTTCTATTTACTTAGTCAATGTCATCAGGAATACTTCCATAGACTATCTCACCCTTTTATTCAATATATTTCAGGTAACTCCCACATATTTTACAAAGGAGGAAACAGTCTTGGAAATATAGGAGATGATGGTCCAAGTAACACAGCTGAAGGCCATGAACAGAAAGTAGTTTTGATAGATTTCTATATATGTGGCTCTCTTTTATGTGCGTCAAAATGAATAAACATAATTTATAGCCATTGATTCATTTCTTTAGCCATTATTTAGTCAAGAAAAATTGAATTCTCTGTGTTTTACCTGACGCTAATGCTAAAAATACAAAAATAAGCACAAAATGTTTCCAAGGAAAACTGGGAATTAATGTGGGATGGGTCAAGAACAAACACGATCACAATATTCCATGTCAGGGCCTAGAGATAGCTCAGTGGACTAAGTGCCTGCTTAGGCCTGCGCAGGGACCGGAGTTCATCCCCTGCACCACACGCCACGCTTTGCGCATGCCAGGAATCCCAGCGCTGGGGAGGCTGAAAACAGGAGGATCACTATGAGTTTGTGCTGCGTAGTGAGACCCTATAGCAAATATATAACAAAGAAATAAAATAATAAATTATTCTATGTGAACCCAGATTTTATTTTATTTTTATCCTTTGTGTTTAAGGATGGGTCTACACAGTGATCAGGGTCTCAATACTAGATTAGACTCCCAGTGATCCTCCTGTTTCCAGCCTCCCAGGAGTTGGGATTACAGGAGTGCATCAGCACGCCCAGTCTCAATTGCTGTCTCAGCATGCCTGAGGGCAGGGCTGCACGGTAGGCTGGGGATCAAAGTCCTGTCCCCTGCACCTGCTTGTAGGTGCTTTAATCCACTAAGCTACTTGGCCGGCCCCTGAACCCAATTTTTTTTTCTTAATAGCCAACAACATTAATTTTATTTGCATTTATTTTATAATTAATTTATTCCCATGCCATAAGTTTTTGTTTCTTCAGTTTCTTCTGGGATATCTTTTTCTTCTGTTTAACCTCCTCTTCTGGCTTAGGAACAGTTTGTTCCTTTTCAGTAAGGATCATCTCAATATGGCAGGGAGAGCTCATGGATGGGTTAATCCGACCATGAGCTCTGTAAGTACGGTGGCGCATCTTGGGTGTTTTGTTCACCTGGATATGTTCAATGATCAGAGAATCTACATGTAAACCCTTAAGTTCAGCATTACTCTCTGCATTTTTAAGCATGTGCAGCAAAAATTCAGCACCCTTTTTGGGCCACCGATCCTGTGTCCAGCCCCACTGTTTGGCCTGGGCACACCTACCAACTCCACCATTGTAAAACGTCGGAATGGCACACACTGCTTCTTTAATGTGACATCCCTCAGATACTTGGTGGCCTTTTTCGGATATGCATAGCCTTGATGGCCTGGGCAGTTTCACGTGTATTCTTAAAATGAACTCAAAGATTTGAGCCTCTTGATTTGCATGATTTTGTGGGGTTTTCTGGGTCAAGAGAGTAGCGAACCATTTTCACAGGACACCACAGGTCGCTTACAGAAAGAGCCTGAACCCAGATTTTAAACTGATAGTTACTGAGTGACATTTCCATGTACAAGGTTATCTTCATTAATTTTTAAGGTATTGCAAAAGTGAAAAGTAAATGACATTCAAGATAAAGACTACAAACAGAACAATTTGAGCCTAGACACCAGAAATGGAGCCTGGCTCTTTATCCACCAGCTGCTCATTGAATTCAGACACGTTTGAGCATCAAATCTATGCCCCTGACTGATCTAAGTGCAAGAACCAGATAAGATCCTGCCCTTATAATGCTCTCATGGTAGAAAATGACGTGTACAATGTCCACGGAAGACACAGTGAGAGCATGAACAGAAAAAGCACCAGGACAAGTGGAAGATAAGGAATGTATCTGAAAAATATTTAGAAGGCACAGTGTGGCTGAGTAGATTTGTGGGAAAAGAGAGAAGCCTAAGAAGAGCCTCAGGCTTTTGGCTCTGAGAATGAAGTAGGCGTCTTGTTACTGAGTTGCAAAGTAAGAGAGAAGAAAGCAACTTTGGACAGGTTCAGTTTTTGCTGCGTTTCATGACAATCTGCTGAGCAGATTAACACATGTACAGCTCAGCTAGTAAGAGGAAGAGCCACGGAAAAATACAGACAGATGTCTCCTTTCATAAATTAGAACCCTAAAACAGTAAAATGCATCTTAGGGCTCTGTAAAAGATAGAAAGGAACAGTTGAGAATGGCTAATAAACAACTAAAATGTTAAAAAAGATATGTACCTAGATAATGCAGGTGAAATAGAATACTTAGTATTATTTCTATAAGAAAGTAGCATTTGGGTAACACAAAATGGAGACTTGAACATGTGACTAGTTATGCCTATGTAACTTCAGGGTCATGTCTGAATATATTTCAGGATAATTCCAGACAATTTTTTATACCCACACCCAAGTATGTCCTTTAGTTATGCCAGCTGAACTCCACTTTGAAAAGTCTATTTCCTGTAATTCTGTTGGGTTCAAACTCAAAACCTTGCATTTCCCAGACAGGCACTTGTGCCACAGAGCTAATCTCCCAGGCCCTCCCTTTAAAAGTTCTTAATAGTCAGCATATATCCAGAGTTATTGCCACATAAAAAAATGTTGCTCTAAAGTTACATGACAATTTAAAGTGTTCCTCAAATATATACTTTAAAAGAGTATGGAATTATTATGCAGAAATTCATTTGTTATGTAAAAAATTAAACATGGATCTGAAACTACGATGTTGTATGTGACATTAACCTGTCTCAATTTTGACAGTTGTAAAATAGGCATTCTAAATATATGCATCAAAAACAGTCAATTTTGGAAATATGAAAAAGCTGACATAAAGTATTATTGAGCTAAGCATACAATAAGCAAAACCTAGTGAAGGACTTCTCCAAGACATTCTCCATGTGACTGAAAGGAATCCGTGTCTAGATAAGCAAGGTTCTCTACCTACTGATTAGTCATTCTAAATCATGAATCTTCATTTGCAATAGAAATGGGATGACGAGATGTGAAAATATGAAGAAAAGGTTGAGATGCAAATGATAATCAAACTTGATTATTCAAAGTACCTAGAAAAAGTGAGAAAATAAGGCTGAAGAGCTTTGCAGATCCATATTTTACCAGGGCACTTTGTTTCATGTTATGCCCATTTAAAAATATTTTCCATGTTAACTTACAGATATAAACCACTTTCACTGGTTCTTTTGGATTTTAGAAAATTACATTAGATACTGTTGAATAACTGAGCACATTGAATATTTATTTTAATATTCCCAGTGATATATAAATCAACATTATTCAAAAGCATTTATTCAAAAGTTTCTATGGCTAAATGATTAAAGCTATTCAAAGGTAATATTTTAGCTGTAAAAACCAGCAAGGAGGAGGAAAAGTTATTAAATCTCACACTCACTTGACTTAAAATCTATAGCCCCCATGGAAGAATATGAAACCATAGAAAGCAAACCCACCTCTGCAGTGTTTTTCTTAACATATTGCCTGCACCTGTACACGATTGTAATTTCCCAAAGCCTTACCACACAGGGCAAAGGTTACAGAGTTACTCCAGATAGAATAGCTCTTTAAGGCCAGAATGCTAGCGTCTCACTTGAAGCATACATTGAATCTCAGCTTGGAACTAGCGATGCAAGGAATGTTATATTGGCCCATCGTGGCAGTGTCTTGCTTAGTACCCAGGGGCACAGAAGGAGTCTCGGCCATGGGACCATTCAAAGAAGCCATGCAATAAAAGGAGAAGCAGGACCAGGGAGGCGAAGTGGGGCCCTAAGTGCTTCCTTGCTTCTGCAGCAGTGTTGTGAAATTCACCCTAAGGGAGAGTGTACAGGAAATTGAGTAATATTTTGTAAAGACAATTAAACCCTTGTGTCCCTCAATAACTTAGCACATATAAGGTGTATTTCAAGAAGGTAGACGATGTACATTACATATATTAGATCTTTGAGAGACCCAATTACATACATTTAAACTTCTGACTTGTAACTGTTTATACTTAAACATTTGAATATACAACTACTTTCAAGAAATATGCTATATCAAAAGGAATGTCAAGTGAATACATACACACACACATATATATATATGCATATGTTTATGTGCTGTATAGACTATATAGATTAATTAGAATAAAAAGGATGGTATGACTCATGTTTATATGGAACATAGTTACAGTCGACCTTGGTCTTACAAATTCCAGATAAACATAAGGACTTTATTACATGGTATATTGTTTTTCAAATCCATATGACTTTTAAGGACAGGTATAAAAGATTTTGTGCTCTGGCATATGAAGTTCAGTCATGATGAAATCAAGACCCCAAGTACTTTTCCAAGCAGTTTCTATTTTTCTTTTTTTTTTTTTTTTTGCATGCAGTTAGTGACATCATTATATATCCTTTCTTCCATGTCACTTCTGGGAGTATTTCCAGAGTGTAATTAGGTACTGGATCCTATAAAAATTAATGTTATGATATAATGAAAGAGTGGCACTAAATTCTGTAGCTGGTTGAAGAGGACAGATAATCAGACTATTTGAACATCTGAACTGAATTATATTCATAAAATTATATTCATAAAAATTTCGAAGTTTGAAAATGGTTTTGATCCACGTAAGTTTTTCTCCTCCTTGTGG
>PVJA010002796.1:6841-40321 GCA_004027025.1 Myocastor coypus | reverse complement strand
ACCCACGTAAGTTTTTCTCCTCCTTGTGGTCATGTCCTCTATCCTTTGTCTAGAACGCTGACATTCAATCTGATAGCATAACCAATTAATGGCTCTGCTTGGCTACTGCCTGAGTAACAAGCCTTCTCTGAGTCTCAGATGGCCAGGAAATAAAATCCCTGGCCTTTGCCCAATGTGTGCAAACTTCATGATTCGCTTTTACTTTTCACCATTTCATGTGTATCTAGACATTAATCAAGTTACTGAAAAATGCTCTTATGGGCATATGGAAAGATACACTATTTATTGATCAGCCTCTTATTTTTCCACATATGTCTGTAGGTGCTAGACGACTGAGAAATGCAGAAGTTTCGCCATCTTTTGCTTTGTTTCCCTTCTGCAACTATGACAGATAATATTTATAAGCCATAATTCTAGCATTTCCTTCTTTACCTGCTAAGCTTGCCTGAATTCCATTGCCCCATTCATTGGTATTTTACCAATTTTGGCTCATGTATTCTGTCAGTTTCAAAAGAAAGGAAAATAAAAGAGTTATGCTCATATTTACTTTTAGTAAAAATATTTTTGCCTTTTTGATTTAGGTTTTAATTCTCATGTAGTGATCAATAGCATCTATTTGCAGTTACATTTTCATCACTTTTTATGTAGTCATTTTTTATACATTATGGCGTTTAAGTTGAATTAAAAACTGTATAAGAAAGAACACATTTGTCTTCTGAAATGAAAAAAAAATTCTGAAAGTCGTGTGTGTGTGTATGTGTGTGTGTGTGTGGTCCTACAACTACTGTTAAGCCCTGTCAGACAAATTAATTTGAATTTATTTTTTAAGTTTTCACAGAAAGCAAAAAGTCTAAATTTCCTTACTTTTTAAACTTTGCACCTGATAATAATGCAAATAAACTCCATCATTTCCTTTCTCCTAGTGAAAGTTTTAGAAGTCCTGCGAGTACGCTCCCCTGATACTTGTAATTGACTGTTATTACTCCGCTTCTGAAAGTACGGAAATCCTTTTGAATGACCTCCGTTTTTATTTTTCTCTGAGCGACTGGCTATGATGAGATGTCATAGTTTCCAATGTTGAGTTGAAACGCAATTCTTCCAACTTTAAAGTATAAGCCATAGTTATTACAATTAAAGAAAAAGTCCAGTGTTATATCCTGAGACTTAGCATTCTTCAAAATATTTTGAACTTCTCTGATTTCTTTTGATGTGTGTGTGCATGTGTGTGTGTGTGTGTGTGTGTGTGTGTGTGTGTATGTGTATGGCTGCTGCTGTGTCTTTGTGCTTTCCCAATGGCGAACCTGATCACAGGTTTTCCATGCTGCAGTGTTAAAGAGAAGTCTGGAAATACTTGAAGTCCTGAGGACCAGATGCGGCAACCCTACTGAACAATCAATCTTTCCTTGCATTCTAAACTCCTGTAATTGGGACCGCTTCCTCTCGCGTCCTACAGCTGCCTCGTAAAATGACCTTCACACTTCGGTGTCAATGTACGTTTCTATTATTAACACTGAGCCTTCTATTTCTCATCACCTGTTATTGTCCTTTTACAGCTCCATATTTTCCCATTTTCTACTCATTTGAAACAGCAGAGAATTGAAATGAAAAAGGTTGTGTTACGTGTCTCATGTATACAGTAGAACCATTTCGTTGTATCCAAAGGAAAGATTTTGTCCTTTCACACTTTCAGAAATGATACTAATTTTGGACATTGAATGCTGTTGAAGTCCATAGACACCTTTTTATCATATGCAAAGTGAGATTCTTATTTTCCCTGCCTTTGCATCTATATGTAAAGGATTGAAGGTTCCTGGACAAGGAAGCATTAGATATATTTAGATATTTAATATTCTATAAATCCAGAAAATTATTTTAAAAATTCCTTGGGGAGTGTAAGTTCTTTCTATAGGTGTGACAATATGTATTAGAACAGTTCTCTTTTCAAGCACAAGAGAAATACTAGTGCCCACCTGGTGACAGCACCTTCTCTCAACTTCAAGGATATATATGCAAGAAGATCAATTAATTTGTTCATTTTTGTTTGGTCCGAATTCAATAAAGTCATAATGATTAGAATTGAATCAGTAAAATAGCACAATAGTAGTCAGAATATGTATGTATGGTGTGTGTCTGTGTGTGTGTGTGTGTGTGAGAGAGAGAGACAGAGAGAGAGAGAGAGACAGAGACAGAGAGAGAGCGATATGGGGGACAGAGACAGAGACACAGAGACAGAGACAGAAACAGAGAGACAGAGAGATTTGTAGAGTGATTTGTTTTGAGGTTTCCATTTATGGAGGACGCCCAACCTTAAAAGGAATAACATTGGGCCAGTTTCCTCTCCGCCAGAATGTCTGCAACTTTCCCTGCTTGCCCTTTGACCTAGAGGCTCAAATATAGCTTCTCCCACACAGAGAGGTAGTCTTGGATTTGATCTGGGTGTTATACTGGCACTGTACTTAATGCTGAACAGCTGAGCTGCCTGATTTATCTTTTTCTCTCAGTTCTCTTGGTTAAAGTAATATACATTCTGTGGAGGACAGAAATTAAAAGCAAAACATGGATATTATGACTGCAGATAGAAAATTTCCAGAATCGTAAGCTGAACTTGGTTTTATGACTTGTTAACCAAATAACGTGTTTGTGAAGGTGAAAATGTGCCCTATTACCAAAGAACACTGCAGTAAAACAGTTGCCATGTCTCCTAGGCTGCGATTGGATGGACTAGCAACTCCCACCAATAGGAAGAGCTGCATTACATTTTTTACACTGTTATGAGTAGCGAATTGGCCTGTCTTAAGGTACAAATTAGCAACAAGACTGAAACCACTTGTCACTAAAATTCCAGTACGAAACCGAACCATGTAAAATTTTCCCATATTCTATCCTCCCATTTCTATTTGCTTTCTCTCTACTGTTCCTGCAGTCTTGGAAGGACACGGGCGCTTCAGTCCTGATTCCTACTCCGTTAGTCAACTTCTGACATCCTTTAACATTAGGTTTGTTTACATTCAACAGCATTCCCTTACTGTGGACTGCAGGCTTTTCTCTTCGACCTATTTATTTATTTATTTCAAGTCTGTCCTATATATTCAGCCTCAAAGGCATGTGCCCCGTCCTCTTGACCCCTCTGTCCCACATACTCACTTTCTTGCACCGCTCCTTAGGCTCTGCCTACAGCGTTGTCCTTATCTTATCATGCAGTAAGACAAACTTCTACTGAAAGAATGCCCAAACACATCGCCTTCTCAGAGTTTGATCTCCTACATTCCTTGTTTCTTGGGATGGTGGGATAAGGTAAGCTCTATTTTCTTTCATATTTCTATGGTAACTTTCCACCTTTCCTGAAAAACATTGTTTTCCTGAACTATATTCTTACCACTTATACTACCTTTTCTACATTTGAAACTTAACATGTGACTTAATTCCATTTTATCTAGGTTGTGTCCAAAATACATTAGTTTGTTATGACACAAGGCTCCCAAATTTTGTCCCGAATAAAAGTCATGCCTCTTATTGTCTAAAATTCTATTCCACACATCACAATTTTAAGTTTTTCATGACCGTAATGGCTTAGTAGTACTTAGACACTTTCTATCCTGATATGTTTTGAATTTTTAAATAACTTAACATGTTATCACCTATGCAATAATTTCCAGAATATAGCGTAACCCAGACTGTATCTTCCAGTGACGTCATCCGACTCCAGCTCCTTCTGTCCTTCTTCCCTTGCTCTGTTTTCCTCTTCCGTGTGAGAGACTGCACCCAATAATCTCACCCATGCCAGAAAAACACGGCAGCACTGAGCCACATACTGAGTACCCACGTTATATGTACGGAACAAAGTCTCTTCTTTCCATCTACATAGTTATTTATTTATCTATTCATTTATTTGGTAGTAAGTCCAAACCTGTGAAACGTATCCTTCACTTATGCCATTTATTCATTTTCTATAGCAGTGTTGAAGGATTTTTACCAAGTATTACAGGATGCTGGTAGGTGAAAGGCTTTGTTGGACCACGTCCTGTGCCACATTCTCACCTGGCTCCCAAATTCTTTTCTTTGAGTCTCAACACAAGGGCATTTCCAGGATATCCTGTCCATATTTTCAATGTCTAGCATGATGTCAAACTTTTTGGAGGTTTAAGCCTTTTACAGCTCAGCATACTAATCTAGGCATGTTTTATGCCTCACAGTTAAACATTTCTGCTGGGTGGTTAAGGGCACATTAAAGCAAGACCTGTATAGCAAAACATGGAACTTTTTCTATCTTCCAAGGTCAGTCAAATCCCCTCAGGATTTATGTTGAAACTATGTCCACCATTGCCAATTTTGCCAATAACTCACTGCGAGTATGGAAAATTGGATTATGTATACAACTACTTTCTTTTAGTTCAACAAGAAGAAATTTTTTGTACCAATAATGATTAGAAAAATTATCATGTCTACACTCTGTGCTCTGTATAACTAACTACTAAGAGGACAACCATATGCATTGTATCAAATACTGGAAATGTACCACTGTGTTGTACAATGTGTTATGAAACTGTCACATCTTATTAAATGCAATAAAAAGGTTAAACTTAAAAATAAAGTTGTTGGAAGTTGTGAACATTTTATTCCTACATAAACACTACCGACTTCTGGGCTCTTCTGGGTCTATTTCATGACCTTCCAGAGAAACTGTTAAAGGTCGAAACTACTAAGTTCTACCAAATTCCACTTATAGTTTTGAGAGTTTATTGTATGTTTTTTCACATACAACCAAGACATCTAATCATGTTTTTAAAATGTATTTGGTTGTTACAGGGTCTTGCTATGAAGCCTGGCCTCGTGAGCCTCTTGCTTTCAGCCTCCCCAGTGCTAGGATGACAGACATGCACCGCTATGCCTGGACTATGGCTGGATCAGCCAACCCTGGGGGCAGAGCTGGTGTGGCCTGTAGTGCGGGGATCAAACTGCGGTCCTTGTGTTTGCCTGTGCTGGCCTAAGCTTTCCTCAGTAGTCGCTTTACCCTGCTGAGCTATCTTGCTGGCCCCTATCTACTCATTCTTGACCAACAGCATGTGGAAAAAGAGCAGCAATACTCATTCACCTTGCAAAACTGCTGTTGTACAATTAAGAGTGGTCAGCTCTGAGATCTTCTAGTTTTAGATCCAGAATTTACACTTACACTTTATGATCATGAAAGGATTTCCTGTAATTTTGTTATGAGCATTCCTGCAGTGCTAGTGTGAGGAATAGCTCTTTGTGCACAAATAATTATTGAAATAAGTATGAATAAATGAATAGGTAGGACGATCCTTTCATAGATCACCCCTTTAAGCTTGAGCATTTTGTTTCATTGTCATATTCTCATAAATTACATGTACCAATAAGAAAATTTCCAAACTGATTAAGAAGAAAATGTAAAAGCTATGCATGCTCTATTATTCTCCCATAATAATGATAAAAGAGGAAAATATCTAAACTCTCAATTTGATGAACTTTGCTCACCAAATCAATAAGAACCTCAAAATTTCAGAATCATTAGTTTCCCTTAGCATTAAAATGATTTGGCTAACATGAGCATATATTGATTAAAAATTAGAAATTACTGAAAAAATGAATATAAACAAACGTAAATCCATACACACATTAGCTATATCTGAATATCAAACATTTCTAAGAATGAAATCATATTTTCAAATTTGGTTTATATATTGGGAAAATCCCTTATGTTAAGCTATGTCAAAGATTTTTCATGAGAAGAATTATACAAGGTATATGTGTGCTAACACAGATATACATATTTATTTATTGAGTCAATTAAAAGCTAAAGTGAAACTCAATAATGTACGGATAATCAGTTTTCTTTAGAATATTCAATCTGAAGGTGAATCATCCTTCACAAAACTTTGCATTTGCAATAGCGCAGGTGTGCTCATTATCACAGGTAGCCAACTTAATTAATTAATGGTAACAGTGTATGTACAGACTGCAAGGAAGTTACAACTCTAAGATTTCATTTCATTTCAGTAAGAAAAATGAATATCCCTTGGGGGTAACTTCAGGCTCATTGACTCGGGTGACCTGTTGATTCCAATTGTTCCATCCTGGATAAGTTTTGTGGATACCTAGGGAATTTACCTAGGTTTTCAGGAGAACGAAATAATTCTTATTTTTCAAGAATTGAAAGAGATCAATTCAGTTGCAGGCCACTTGAAATTTCTCTTAACAACCATTGGAATTAGACGGGATTCTTTGAAAGAGAACATTTCCAAGAGGACTCTGAAACCACTGGCAAGTGCGATGAGAGCACCGGCTTCGAATTAGTTGTATCTTTGTTAGTCTTTTTGCTTGTCAACACTTGCTCTCTTTTCCGGCTACTCTAAAAATGTATTCTAAAGGGTAAAACATTACAAGTGCTCTGCGGTACTTTTAATCTTATGAAAGCTCAGTTCTTAAACCGTAAATTTACTCCAGGGCAGCTGACAGTGTGCCATAATCATTGTGGTAATCTTACTTCTTAACACTCAAGATCATGAAGTCTAGTTCCCAATGCTGCTTTTACCTTAATATACTTGCTTTTCATTTATTTACTTAAAGAAGAAAGCTGTGGTTGTTATTCAGATGAAACTCTTTTTTTACTTTCCTCTGGAAAGCTAAGCAGATAGCCTAATTACACATTTTTTAAGAACTGCATAAAGTCTAAACATTCAAAATAAACTGTTGGAAATATTCACTTGAGCTCAATTTCCTTGTAAGCATTCTAGAGGAGACTGGTGCTCTTCAGTGGGTCATTTGTTATGCTAACCCACTATAGAGCACATCAAAAGAGCTTGTCACTAACTGATGGCATTTCACTGCCATGATTCACAGGGCTGCAGGGACAATTACATAACTGTTTGAGTTTTGCAAAACTGTGAGTTAAGTAAGCACAATTCTTTGTTATTATGAACTCCAGTGGGCACATGCACAGTGAGCTTCGTGGTCTGTAACAGGATCTTGTTCCATTGTCTATTTGACTTGTGACTCAAAAATCCCTCTTCTGTGGCAACTGGAGTTCTGGGGAACAGCTGCTGATCTCACAGTGCAAGGAAAAACATTAGAGTTGGTTTTGATTTATGCTATGGCCTGTGGGAAGAGAGAAATGAAAAATTGATGCTTACTGTAAACAAAATATCATTTCTCTTAGCTGTGAAATGCAACTGTACTAGATGTTTTGACGTATTCCTTTTATAAAAACATTGCCAATTTTTGTTCATAATGTGTTGTTCAAAGAAAGACAGATAAACAGGTTCTCCTGACCCGACTGAGAAGTTGTCTTCAACCATCATTGTTCCCGAGCTGTAACTTTATTATTTCTCATCGGAAACAGAACGTCAGGCAACAGACTGATGTGCTTGGATGGACTTCACCGGTCATGGAGTGTCTTTGCTTTGCGAAGTCTAAGAAATTCAGTTTTTTCTTTCCCTGTAGAAGGTCTCTAAGGAGATGGCTCCATGTCATGTATGCTAGCATTTCACTGCTTATCACTTGATTTGAGCAAGGACTATTGAAAGGAGAAATACTGATCTTATCCTAAGAAATGCTTAAATTAAATTCACTGCTATTAATTTCTGTGATGTGGAGATATATATGTGAGGATAAACATCTATCTATCTATCCATCTATCTATATGCAAATATATATTTACCTTCACCTCACCTTCCATTTCTCCTGGTGAGGAGGGGCAGGGATTTTCATGGGCAGAATTCTCTCAGGATCTTATGAAAACAGATCATCTGAGGTAGCCTATAACCACACCAGCTGGTATGATTGATTTACAACACACAAACAAAAAGCCTTTGGGTTTAAAGGCACATTTCTCTCATCCTCTTAGCTCATTTTATACTTTTCAGTCCATGTTTTCTTTTTATAATTGTATCTGACCCTGTAGAAATTCTGAAGGATCAAGCACATTACAGATGATAACACTCCTCCCCACAGGAAGCCGGGCTTAAGCCCTAAAATTTTTCAGTAGCCCACTCTGTCTTTCCTCTACTTTATGGCCCCTTTCAAAAGACAGAACCATTATTTTTAGCAAATAGCAATGAAATATCACTTGAGAATAGGAGTAGGATTTCTTTGTCTCACATGGGGGCATTCCGAAACAGAATATTAACTGGTTCTTAAATTTCTAGTTGTGAACTCTCTAATCAAAAACACTATTTGTATTTCTCTCAATGGGTTAAGATATAAACCGAGCTTTAAATAACTGAAAATTAGCAGAGGTTGCCAGTCTAAGTGTTTCATTAAAGCAGATACAAAACTATTTTTAAACAAGAGGGAAAATAACTTTAATTTTATTTAGGCTGAAAATTCTACTGAGTAAGCTATTAGCGATTTTGCTTAAAAAAATTCACTTCTTGACTCAGGCAGATAGAAAGTGGATTAAATATTATCGCTTCCAGAATATCTGGATGCAGCATCAAGATCAATCTGAGTACATTTAGTATAACAGGAATCTAATGGTTTCATGGGAAATGAGCACAACCTTGGACTCCACTGCATTGGGAATTCTTGCACTCTTAAAGCAAGCTGCCTGAAGGGTGGTGGTGAAAAGGAACACTTTCTTTTTGGTATATTTGAACTTCCTACTCTTGTGTCTGAATTTAACATCCTCACTTGAGTCAACATTCTCGTATTATTTTCATCACCAAATGTGCATTGTCAGGTATCTTGAAGATTAAATTATATTAGCAGAGACTAACATATTTCACTCAATTTCTTTGAGCAGAATGGAATTCAGAGAAAAGAGAATGAGGAAATCGTAGTCATGCATGATTTCAACATTTTATGTTTGAAAAGCTACTGAGTTCTCTAGGCCCAAATTCTTCACCAAGCAAGGGGATTCATATGCATCTTGTTGGGAATTATGAAAATAAGTAAAGCACGTAGAGTTTCTCAAACATGGTAAAGGTGATTGGTGGTATGTGGACTTGTTACCCTACTTGTATGTGCTAGAATATGTGCTCTATGAAAAGTGCAAATAAATGTTTAGAATGCTACCATTGCTTGATTGATGATCTGAACGTACAGTGACTTAAGATACAGTGTTTGAACTTCTTGAGAAAAGAATGTGCTTGAGATAAAAATAACACTTATGCTTTAATTGGGAGAATTTATGAGAACGTAGAACAGGCTTTCTTTTCAGTTTCCCTGAATGCTTAGTAATGCAGTGAAGCTCATCCAAACATCAAAGGAAAGCTTAGAATTGAAAATGATTATAGCAAGGTGCAGTTCAGTAAAGACAAAAAGCGGAGAGGGGTAAATATACAATCAGCAAATATGTCTGGCAAAAATGGAAGTGCCCACAGGCAATAATGGTCTTGAATAACACCATAAAGACAGCGAGATCCCAGAAATTTTAATAGTCTAAGATAGAAAAACATATAAAACTTAAATGTGGATTTGTTTTCAAAATTTGATGCATGTCTCATAAAATATATGACCTTGTAATGCATGGCTGAGCCTATAGATTTCCAATTTATAAACGGTTTGTAGTATGGGTACTTCCTACAGGAAGACTCAAAGTTTTCCTTTCCTTCATGTAAATCCTTTATGCCAGAGGACAAACTTGCTTTACAGCAGTTTAAAAGCCAGACCTCAAGGTGAAGCCATATTTGAAATTTCCCACCATCTGTATGATCCTTATATGGTAGAAGCATATTTTGCTCCGTAACTCATTAGCTTACTTAAAACATTGATGTGCATTTGACTAATGGACATATCTAATAAATACTTCACAAGAAAGTAATAAGGAAAAGTTGTTCGGATAGGTGGAAAAAATGGCAATTATTCCAAAGCAATGACATAAACAAAGGACACTTGGTTTCTTTTATTTTTGAAAGCTGAGAGCCATTTTTCAATGACATTAAATGAAGACATACCAAAAGCAAATAGGAAATAGGAAATAGTGTGCTCCTTTTTTTTTTTTTTTTTTAATAGTGTGCTCTTGAGCAGGCTCTGAAATTAATCTTTTTGGAAAAAGATTTCAGATTTTATGAAATAAGATTACACTTGTCTATACACACATGACATGTTTTGGAATGAGGACATGAAATCTCTTTTGACTGCCTACAGTCCGCCCACTTCACTTACCAGCTTCCGTGTTGTCATTGCAGAAGCCACATTCCAGAAGGCTCCAGTCAGGAGATAAGGACATGTTTAAGGAGCACAGATACACCACTGAGGGTTTATTTTTGGCTGAAGGAAAATGAAAACTCCAGACGAAATTCCAGGCGCTGAATGCGGGCGCAGGAACTGTGCACGCCGCGCACATGTCCAGGTAATCTAATCATCCCACTTCTCCCCCACGTACAGAACCCCGCTTCCTTCTGCACATTCCTCTGTTTACATTGCTGGCCACCCGATAGGGCTCATTAAGGCAGACTAAGCTGAGGAGAGTCAAGAATGACACGCACTGTGATTTATCCTCTGTTTCTGAGCATAACCTTGAAAGAAGTCAAGTGTCTTTAAAATAGCAGACAGTAAAATTTATTTCTACGTAATTCATGCTCCTCGTTGGAAGACAGATATGGCATAAATACATTATTTTAAAAGTTCTCTCAGTGCAATACCCTCAAAAGTCTCTAATTAGAGGCTTTATTTCATATAGGACTTGCTTTTCTGCCTTTTTAACAGAGTTACGATCATTTGTTTCAATGAACCATTTTTTTTTCAGTTCTTTTCCAATTTATTTCGAACAATTTGATTGAAGTCAAGCACTACCAATTCAAACAATTAAAAGGAAAATCCTTATAAATTAGTAGTATTGTGGAAAAAGAAAGTAAAAGATGCTGTGAGGCTCCTTTTTTTAAATCTAATTTCTATCTGCAACATTCTACAGTCTCATGTAAAGGAAGTTAAACAACTTAGAAAAAAGAAGAGACTACCTGGCCAGTGTAAGGTCCTGAGCTCAATTACTGGTAAAGAAAGAAAGAACGAACGAACTAACGAAAGAAGAAAAGAAAGAGAAAGAGAGAGTATATCTTTTATACTATCCATCATAACTTAAATTAGTAAAACGAAAAAATAAACACATAAGGGAACGTGTGTGAATGATTATGAATTGTGTTAAACTTCATTTACAATTCTTCTTTTATATTAAGTAAAAAGAGACATTGAACCCAGTCATGCGTGTCTTCTGGTTCATTGATAATGACAGAGAAAATAGTATTGTTGTGTGTGACCAAAGCTACCCCAAGAAAAGTACAAAAGTTAATGCTGGAAGTTGCTGCAAAGATACTGTATGCTCTTCACATTCTTCAGGTAGTGTGGATTTTACTGTCTCATTTTTCTCAATCAGAAAAATTAAACTGCCAGGCGTGGTGGCTCACGCCTGTAATCCCAGCACTCGGGAGGCTGAGGCAGGAGGATTGGTGTGAGTTCGAGACCAGCCTGGGCTACAAAAGTAAGCTCAAGGCCAGCCTTAACTGCATAGCGAAACCCTGTCTCAAAAAGACAAAAAAAAAAGAAAAAAGAAAAATTAAAGTGTAGCAAATGTCTCCAACCTTCTCATGCACTAGATAGAAGAAAGGTATTATTCACTAAGCAAGAAAGATACAGTCATCTCTAGTTGCTGCAAATTCAATTTTTTTCTGATGATTTTATTCTATCCTGAAAGTAGAGTAATATCAAATAAGCATTTTACTTAATTTGGAATTAGTAGAAGAAGGATATGTATGTCCCTAAAAATGACAGAATTCTCTAAGGTGATCTCATAGTTCATTAAAAAAATAGAAATGGAAATAGTAATTAAAACATGCACTAGGTAAATTTGGTAAATGTATGTATAAATGGATAAAACTGTGACATTATCAAGTTAATCACTGTCTTCACCTCTAAAAATTTGTCTTACTTGTTGCATTTTTTTGGCCATTTCTCATTCCCCAAATCCTAAAATGTTACCCATCTGTTGTCTGCCACAAGTCATAACTTTTCACTAGCTGCTACACAAATTCAGCCATATGATCGACGTTTATTTATGTGAACTCTGCACAGCTTACCCTTTGAAGATTTACCCCTAGGAAATATATACAGCAGATCATGTCTTTTCGATGCTAAGTAGCGTTTTACTGAATGGTTGGGCTCATTGCTGTTCTTATGCTGATCATTAGCATCGTTTCTCGACCTAGGTTATTATAACTGACTTCGCCGTGCAGATGCATGTGAAAGTTCTTTACATAGTAATATCATTTAATTGGTCTCAAGTAATTTTGGGGGATGGGATTAGGTTATCATATAATAAGGAATATTTTCTTCTTTGGAAATTAGTACATCTTTTTGCAGCAAGAAGCACTTTCTCCAGAAATATGCGCAACATACATTTCTTGTATCTCCTAGCCAACACCAGGTACAGGCCATGGTTTTGTGTTTTAGCCCTTTTAAGAGAGACGCCCCTAACTTTCCACTACTCAACCATGAATAATCTGAATGACGATTTTCACTCGCCAACAAATTCTATTCATACTCAACAGCAGGCTGAAATGGAATCGTTTCTTCTTATTTAAGAATTGGAAAATGTGGGCCAGAGATAGAGCTCAGCGATGTCAGCACCTGCCTGCTTGGCAAGCATGAAGTTCTGAGCTCAATTCCTGATACCTCAACAACAACAACAAAAGAATTGGAAAATACGATGTTGTGCCAAAAATAAAAAAAAAAAAAAAAAGAGGAGGACATTGCAAAAAATATTATAAAAGTTCTAATAAATAAAAATAATTTAATTATTATAAAATGTAAAGGCTTGAAGTAAACTTTCACTTAGCAAATCATAATACTTCTGTGAGATGAGAACTACTGTGAGATCATCTTAAAGAAGTTAACATTAGAGGGATTAAAGGCTGGCGCAAATTTCGTACAGCACCAATAGAATAATATACATCTTCATTTTTATACTATTAATGTTGACATGAAAAATAGTAACAAAATGTGTAGAAAGGAATTTCTACGGTGCTCGCTTTCAAGAAATAGAAATGATTTGATTTGTCTATTGCACGTTGCGGTTTGAAGGATGACAGCCGAAAGCTGAGGAGATGGAGAACTTCAAGGATAGCTGCTGGAGGTGAGCGTTCAAATCCAACCCACCGCATACTTAAGCACCAAAAGGTGACTGAAACAGATACCCGGATGCTTAGAGTTAGGAAAAGGATATAAAGTAGAGATTGTTTTTTCTCAGAGGAATGAGCAAGTCGATACTCATTATATAAATGTCTTTAACAGTGAAATATGCAAAATAATAAAGATTGTGTTCATAAGTCTTTCAGTTTATTTCCCTAATACCACCCTTTTAAGTTTTCAGTTTGTAATTGCATCTACCATGACAGATGTAAAAGTTCTCTATGTTCTTGACAGAATGTTGTATTAGGAGGGAGAAGATAGGTGATAAAAGAAACTGAATCTCTAATTCTAAGGCTCAGATTTCAACCTCAAGCATTACTTTTAGTTATTAGAAGGGATGAGAAATTATGTAAATAGCAAAAGCAGTTTATATTTACTAGAAGCAGTTAAAGGCTAAAGCTAAGCTTTTATGGAAAACATAATTTGAATTACTTCCAATTCCCACAACTGAAAACATCTTCCACATTTGCATAGAATGATTAGCCAGAGAGTGCAAATTTGTTGTGAGAAATTACTCTAAACTAAATGTTAATGGGTTTATTGAACTGTTCTTTGATGTCGAAACGTTCACGAAAGAAAAACTAGAAAGATTTCTAAAAATGAAGGGGGGGAAAGGTTCATTTCCTTAGTTCTTTTTTCCTTGTGAAAAAGAAGGGAGTCGGGTCAGGGAGGGCTCAGAATTCCAGGAAGTATTTGCAGAAGTCCATCCCCTGCCTCCAAGACGTTTCCTGCCAGCGAGATGGGGGCATCGATCAGCCGGTGTTATCTGAGCCGATCTGTTTACCTCAGACTGTAAATCATCTCCGCGTATCTGTGCCCGGGAACCCCTGCGCAGGACCCTGCTCAGCCTAGACGTTATCCGTTTACAACCTTTTCTTTACTTCTTTTTATAAGTGAAATAAAAACCCGGTGCATTTCAGAGAGAGAAAAAAATGTGTTTACACTACCAAATGATTTCACATCTGGTGAAATTCAAGCTGCCATTCCGCGAAAGCAACTCCAAGGAGTGTTGCTCAGAAATCCGTTCGACGCCTTTTCAAGGATCACTAGAATTATAACTGAAAGAAGTGGTACATTTTACAATTTTAGCGGGTGTCTTAGCTCCTTAACACCTATTTTAGTTTGGTTCTCACATCAGTCTAAGTTGGTTAAAGTTATCTTTTAGAGAAGATGTTAGAGTCACAATAAAGTATGTTGATATCATAAAATAATATATTAAATATTTTGATTTAAATTGAATTTTGAGAACTCTTAGAATGAGCTACATACAAAGACTAAGGATCTTGTCAGTATATCAAGTTGATAGCCAGTGAACAGAGAATTGAAAATAAAATAAGCTTGCTTTTTGGTTTGGGTTAATAACTGTAGGAAGGATCCCTTAGTGAGAGAGCAGCTTAGGAAGAGAGCTCTGAATCCTTAGAAATAACACAGCAACAACAACAGAAGTGGAAACTGTGTTAAATAATGCATATTCACATATAACGGAAATTCTTTATATTATAAATCAGTAATCCTGATTTAAATCCACATTTCCATGTTTCCTTAATAACGATGACTATCCTGTCCATAAGGAAGATATTTCCAGAATGTGTGGTTAATTTCACACCTAGAAATTCCTAGAAGTTGATGGCTATGTAGAGAAAACATTCCTTATATCGTATTACCATAGTAACAAATGTTTTATCTTAGTAAGTGCATTATATTATTTTAGTGATGGTATAACTTTCATATATGTATATGTATACATATGTTCTTGCTTATAATATAAAAACATAGCTGTAACACAATAATTCATAATTGACACAAAAGTCGATCAATTATTTCTACAGTTTAAAAACCTTGGCCTATAGTATATCACTGGGACAAAAGTAAAATATTTCATTCCTGGAAAACTTGCACATTTTTAAGTAGGTAAAAACAAGATTTAATTTTTAAAGCAGGCCATCGAAAGGCAGACATTAACTTTACATTTCTTTCACTTATTCAACCGTTGCACGAATTCACTTGGGTCCTGATTACGCACTCTGTATTCTACCAGCTTGTTCGGAAAAAGCAGCGAATAAAACAAAATTCCTTGGCTCATGGAGAGAAATAGCCTTAGAGAGGGTAAGCCATTAACATGTATGTCACACAGTGAGAATTTCTATAAAAAGAAAACAAAGCAAAGAGCCTCAGGAAGTTAATGAATCCCCTCTACTCCGCTCACAGAGATCCTCTCGGATAACATGGAACTCGAGGGCAGAGGAGAATGCAGCCAGGAAGCAAATATGCTATTTGTCCCCAAATCTGCTATATGACATTTTAAGTTTATCTTCTGTAGGATTAAGTTACAAGATGATGAGACTCCAGAACGTATCATACATTTTTTTTTTTTTTTCTGTAGTGTATCTTACACTTTTCAATAGAACTTTTATAAAAACAATCCAACCTATGTGCAACTCTCATTTCTGGGAAGAGTTTAAAAAAATTGTGAGAGTTGGCCACATTGCATTAAAAAAAGAACAATTTTTAAAACCGAAAAAAATTCACAGAAGCTATTTCATGACGTACGTGCCACGAAACCATCGCAAGAGCACCGCGCTTAGTGTAAGTTAGTGAAATTTATGGAGGAGAACACCAGCACACAAAGCCACCGAGTACTTCCTGTTAATCCGAGTAGTCCTAAGAGTTACTAGCATCTACTAACGATAACCTTAGAAGTTTGTATGAAATGGTGAAACATGAATCCATTGTATGTATTCAGTTGAAGATAATTTGGATGAGCATAATTCCAAGTTCTAGGTATCTGCATCATTTCTTGAGATACATTGTGCCAAGGAAATCTCCAAAGCTTTGTTTTTGGGTTCTATGTAATAACTGTGACAATATCACTGTAAAAATTGTATTTGTAAAGACAAAGTCGAGGTCTAAAATTCAGATACAATTCTGAGTCTCATATAAACAGATGTGAATCTGAAAGGTGCTCTTCCAAAGTCCAGTGAACTTCCTTGCTGGCTGCCTCAGGTTTTCGCACAGATGTCTAACTGGGCATCCCTGGGTGCACCCCGGGACCAAGCCAGCCTTGTATTAGGCCCTGAAGGATAAAGGTTTTGTGTCACTTCCAGATTTTCAATTAGATACTAATTACAGCACGCCTCATTTAAAGCTACAAGAATCCAGGCCCTGTCCACTCTACAGGACGAGAACATGTCTGTCTTAATTAGGTCTGATTAGTTTTGGACACAGCTCAAATTGTGGACTTTGACTCCGCTCAAGGTCGCTCATCTGTCTGGCAGCTGCTGCTGTGGAGGAACTGTATTCATCACGTTGCAAGTCAGTATGTTCCCTCATTTCCCTCTTCCGGGATCCTGGACCTTTTGATGTCCCATGGCTCTATGCGATCAGCCAAATAAGGCACCTCACTTATCACTGGCAGCATATTAAAGCTCAGACAGGACCACTCAGCTGTGCAGCGGATACTTTCTGGAATGACTATAAACTTGTCTTGCCCCAAAATCCAAAAGAATTCTGTGTGGCTATTTTGTTAGCCCTAAAAATATATTTTCTCCATGCATTCTGCCAGTCTGTATTTGAAGAAGGTTATATGAAAATAATACTTGACATGTATTTTTGGAAATCAATTTCCAACATTAAAATGTTATCAAATATCAAATTGAACTTACCAAAAAACGCACTAGAGTTCTTGACCAAAATATAAAAAAAAGTATAGAGCAGTGGTTCTCAACTTTTCTGATGCCGTGATCCCGCAATACAGTTCTTCATTTTGTGGTGACCCCAAACCAAAAAATAATTTTGGTGGCCACTTCAAAACTGTGATTTTGCTATAGTTATTATTTGAAATGACTTTGGGTGACCCCTGTGTTTTGGTTGTTTGACCTCTACCAGGGTCACAACCCACAGATTGAGAACTGCTGGTATAGAGTGACACCTGTTGGGATTTTCTCTGGCACAGGCAAATTATTTTCAGTAGACTCCAGCTGAAAACATTAGTATTGATTTTCTTTTTTTGATACATCAGCCATGGTTCATGAATAATGGCTCACAAGCCACCAGGATGTCTTCATTTACGTTTTCTCTGAGCAGCATTTTCATAATAGTGACTTAATTCTGGACAGTGATACCTCTGTCTGCAGGCAATACAACTTCTCATTTAGTGATGAGCTACTGCTAATGGATATCAGCTTTATTAGAATTAGCACCAAGAACTGTCTTCATGTATTACTCTCGTCTAAGCTAGTAAACTGGTAGATCTGCAGAGGTGCTTTCTAAAAAGCTTAAATTATTTGATAACTTATGCAATAACATTTAACATAAAAGAAGATAAGGCTCACATAGGTAGAGAAACAGAAACAAATTATACGCTAAAAATTCCACTGTAAACTTATCACTATGATCTTCTAGTTGAGATCCTTTTAAATTTTGACATTAGGTCCGTCAGATATTTCCACTTGTGAAAACCAGATTCTTTTCCTGTGACAGCTATTTTCTCTATCACCAGTACTATGTATGTGCTTTGAGGTTTATAATATAGATAGGCAAACACAGATAACTGTGCTTATAGATGTATCATCTCAGTAGCTGGTTGAAGAAGATCACTAAACGAAAAGCTAGGATTCTGCTCATAAGCTTTATTTTCCAATAATATACCTGTCAATACACATATTAGTGACACAGGGGCTGGCAAAATAGCTCAACATTGTGAAGCACCTGCTCAGGCAGGCTTCGGCAGGTGCAGAAAACCACAGTTCGATCCCCAGCACCACATGCCCCTCAGGGCCAGCCAGCCAACTAAGAAAACAATATTGGTAACACAAATGTGGGTTTGCTCCGTACTCCATTCAATTTAAGTGTTTATATACATTAATGCAGATAAAAATTCTATAAGAAAGGGACCTCAACTTAATATTGAGTGCATATCATAAATGAGTACATAAAATGTGAGATTAAGTAAGTTGCCTAAGTACCCATTGATGCAGTCGTGGAGGTAGAATTCGAATCTCTTTTCTATATACGGGGCCTTTTGGAAGAGTTTTCTAGCCTGGAATTTGGAATTCTAGGGATAGAGAACAGCAAGTTTGTAATTTGTATTAAGACAATGTTATTAAATACAAATGAGATTTTTGTTCTCTGGCACTGTCTTGTTCATTAAGTTCCAGCCTTTGATTTCTCACGCATCAAGTGCATGCCCCATAAGCCCTCTCTCTGCTTTCTTTATGCAGATGGGAAGCAAGCATATTTAGGCAGTGGCCTTCTCTAGCACGCGTGCGCACTTATTTCTGCTTAAGGTTTGCCTCTGTGGGAAAGCTTGGCCTAGGCTGCTCGTCTAAGGTAACACACCACTCCGTATGCTTTTACCAGTACTCTAATGGTGGTAATGCTCTCTCTGTTTATCTACCTGTTCCTTCGTGCGATTTCAAAACGGTCTATCTAGCTGGGTGTGGTGGCTCACGCCTGTAATCCCAGCACTTGGGAGGCTGAGGCAGGAGGATTGGTGCGAGTTCGAGACCAGCCTGGGCTACAAAAGTGAGCGCAGGACCAGCCTCAACTGCATAGCGAGACCCTGTCTCAAAAAGACAAAAAACAAACAAACAAACAAACAAACAAACGGTCTATCTTAGCAAGAAGACACTGACTGCTTTGAGTTTATCCTTGACCTTGGATGAATACTTACCATGGTGTGTAGGGTAAAATAAATCTTGGAAAGGGGGCAACGGCATCATAGAGGAAATTGTAAGACTTGTAGCAAAGTTGTCATTTGCATTGTCTCAATAAATACAGTTAGAACCCACAGCTGGTGGACTAGATAGCCTCACAATGAGGAAAAAGTATATCCTTTTTTTTTTTTTTTTTCATTCTTTAAATGCTTGGCACAGGTTCTCACTACCCAGCTTGAACTCTTAGTGATCCTGTTTTCAGCCTCCCCAGCACTGGGATTATAGGCTTGTGCCACCACGTCCAGACTCTATCACCAGCTCAGTGCTCCCTGGGTCAGGCCAGCGTGGCCTATATGGTACCAGGGATCAAACCCTGGTCCCTACACTTGCCAAAACAGCTGCTTAGTCCACCAGTACACAAGAGAGCATGCACTTCAATTTCTTCAGCCCTGTTCCAGGGATCTAGTACCCAGATTTACAAGCAGTGTTGAGTGTATGATTTCTCGGTTTTCCTTTTTTGAGCTTTACATCTAGGGTCCAAAATCTGATTAGTAAGCCAAATAATTTAGGATGGTTATATGACCTTGTTTCCATTCCTCCATACGCCATAAGATAGTGGGGTACCACTGCTGATCATTAAAACCATACTTTGGGATTGGGATCTCATGTTACTATTCTGATGACAACAGATTATCTACATCTACATCTATATCTATATCTATATCTATATCTATCTATCTATCTATATCCTGTATTTCAAATACTATTCACTTGTCTCTCCACATATGCAAATGGAATACTTTAGACCCATTTGTATGAATCTGAACTCAGGTTCACAAAGCAAAATATGACTTCAAAGCTAATTCTTTCTTCTTTTTCCCTTGCCAATACTTGCTTTAGCAGTTTCAGACCTTCAAGTTTGATATAAAATATGTAACAGTAATAAGAATTTCTGTAATTGGTATTTTTAAAGTCTTTCTCATAAAGAACCACATTTTGCTATTTTCGCTGATGCAGGCAAGATTCGGCTAGGTTTATCTATGGGGAGTGATGCGGCATCCATCCCAGCAGCGGGCTCCTCTGTCACCTACGACCCCTAGAAAGAGCTCTTTCCAGAACACCACAGCCAATGCAGATCAGAGCTTTTTCCCATGCTATTTGCTTCATGCATTCATGTTGAGGGATTGTATCATCTGCTAGTTCACGTACTTGGTCAATGTGGGTCTGCTCAAAGGAATGCATAACTTGCATGCAATTCTTGAGATCCCTTGCAGAACCCAGAGGAGATACTGATGAGTAACAGTTTCTTTATACACTTTTTGCTGAATATTTATGCCAAGAGATGTTATATTAAAATTATAACTCACCAACCCCCATACTGAGTTCCTTCATATAGGTAGCACCATTCCAGTGAAATTTAGTTCCAACCATCTATCAGTCATGCATGTGTCTTTAGATGCCACTAAACTTGGAAAAACAACTTAGATTTGCCTTGAGATACTGACAAATCAACCTGTTCTAATCTTCGCCACATAAACAGTGTAAGAGAACAACCATTTCTCTTTAATTTTTAAGAAAAATGTGCTAAAAGGGATTATTTTTTAAAAGAATAACAGAATATCCACTTTATAGATTTAAATGCTTTTTTAATGTGATGATCTCTAATTTCAGCAGATTAGGTATTCAAACATATACTTCCTATCTCTATCTATCTCTGTCTGTCTGTCTATCTATCTATCTATCTATCTATCTATCTATCTATCTATCTATCTATTATGGTTTAGGTCTAGTTATCCTCCCAAAGCCACAAGCAATCATGGGGCAGGGACTTCTAGATTTTGAGATTTACTCATGATCCACCGGAATTGTGTATTTTAGTACTGATAGTATTATGGGTCTGAGTACTTCTGGGATAATGGGTGAGCCTGAGGCCGATAGGCTGAGGCAGAGAGCCTGAATGTCACATGAAGACAGACACACTCTCTCTGTTGCTCTCTGTTGCCCTAGTTGGTCAGTTGCCTCTGCCGCCACATTGTTGCTGTTCTGCTGCTATGAACTGGACTCTCTCTGCCCTGTTCCACTCAGCCTAGGGCCAGCTGAATAGGAAATGAAACCTCCAGTAACCGTGAGCTAAATAAATCTCTCTTCCCTTCATTTTGGGTGTCGGGTATTTGTCTCAGCAGCGAGAGAAGAGTAACTAAGACTCTTATCTCTATCGCTATCTATCTATCTATCTATCTATCTATCATCTATTGATCTCAATAAAGAACGCATACATAACAAAATTAAAAATAACTCATAATAAACCAATTTTGGTATCATCTCACTCACACACTATTTAGATTTCCAAAATCATGATAAAGCATTAAAATTCTGGCATCATGAAATTGAATTATTAAGAATATGCTACAGAGCTTAAAAATGTGGGTATAAAATAAATCCCAGGCCTGTTTATACATCTTCACCAGATACTTTTCTTTAATCACATTTGCAATGTGTAAAGTTTATATTTCTTGTATGGAATTGATTCATGTACACAACACACTTTATTTCCTATTTTAATCCATCTTTGCTTCCCTGTCTCTTCCTTCTTCCGTTTCTCCTCTCTGCTTCTGTCTCTGTCTCTGTCTCTGTCTCTCTGTCTCTCTCTCTCTCTCTCTCTCTCTCTCATTTATTTTGTTTTTGTCTTGGATAAATTGCCTCACGTTACAGCTTGGACTCATAGCAATCCTCCCCAGTCCTGCAATCATAAGCATGGCCATTCATGCCCAGTCTCAGTTTCGAGCCAGCCTGGAGCACCTGGGATTCCAGGTCAGCATGTAATTTGGTGCTGGGGATCCAACCCTAAACCTTGCACTAGCTAGGCAGGCACTGACTCTGCCTAGGTGTCTCCCAATGATTGCAACACATAGTGGCTATGTTGACTGGAGGAAAGAGGCCCAGGCTAGACCCATGCCAACTGGCTATATAATATGACAAAGACAGGTATCCATGCAGTATCCTATTCCACAAACTTTTCTCACTAGCTTTAGTTCACCTCCTCTTCCATGACTAGCCAGATAGTCTCTATACAGGAAAAGGATTTACCACAGAAATTCAAAAATATAGTATTCTTTCTCTTGGTCTTTTTGGGATCTCTCTTGGAATAATTACACAAATTCTTATTTAGTTATTTCAAATTGAAAGACTGCTAAATTCTAGTATTTCTTAATATTCTGATATATCTCTAATAATCACAGGATGACTAGAAATGGCTAATCTTTCAACTCTGAGTTACATGTTCACTGGTAGAAAAATAACCTAAAGTCATTAGATACAGGGAAAATTTTTTCTCTTTTAGCTCCTTTTGCCTATTTTATGCCAACCTGATCCATACATTGACAGAAAATACAACCTTGAGAAAATTCATTTCATACATTGCTAAATTACTAAGCAATTTAAGAAAATAAGATATGTAGTGTTTAAAAGTCATTTCATATTTTTTACATACACAACATACATTTAAATTTATATAGTAATTTTGGAACTCTTTCAGAATGGTGGACATTTCAGGACCAGCAATGAAGATAACTAGAGTAAAACAAGATACATTAGAATTGTGTTAAACTTAACTAGCTTAAATTTAGAGGATGTATTTGAGAAAGTGGTATTCATTTGTTTGCTATTTTTACTACAAATTATGATGAAACAGTACAAATCTCACATTTTAGACTTACACTACAGAACATGAAGAAACTTAAGCATTTCAGATTAAGTTCAAGGAAACTGACAGTCTTTGATGACTTCTAAACCCCTCCAACTCTGATGCTCTTACATGAAATGTTAGCATTGGGAGACTGTTATCCTTATTTGGGTTCTACTTTCTTGTTTTTGTCAAACTTATACTCTATATCTTAACTTTAATTTTAGGTGATGAGTTTTTCTTAAGAGCTTTATTCAGAACTCTGAAAATTCTGCTCATTTTTCCTATCAACAAAGAAGCATTCCATGACATGAACTCTGTCATTCTCTTCCAGGTCAGACACTCTGCAATTATCATACAGTACACGTGTATAGAAAGCATGAAAAAATCACCATGCTATTGCAACTTAAGCTCTAGTGTCAATGACCATGATTACACAAGATGAACATATAAATATATAGTATGTTGGATAGTGATAAATACTTAAATGAAAGAAAAATTAAATAGGATAGCAGTATAGGAAAGAAGTTAGTTGAAAATACAATATAAGAGGTCAGGGCCAATAAATGCTTTCTTACAAACTATGGGCTTGCCTAATGGTATTCACAGAGAGATAGTGGTGGACTGTTCATATACATCTTCCTGGGTCATTGTAATATCTACATTTTAAATTAAATAATTATGGACAAGCCAGGCGTGGTGGCTCACGCCTGTAATCCCAGCACTTGGGAGGCTGAGGCAGGAGGATCGCTGTGAGTTCGAGACCAGCCTGGGATACAAAAGTGAGCTCAAAGCCAGCCCGAACTGCACAGTGAGACCCTGTCTCAAAAAGCAAAAAAAAAAAAAAAAAAATTATGGACAAGCCAACAGTCAACATCATATTAAATGGATAAAACGGAAAACTTTTACATTAAAATAAGGAATAAGACAAGGATATCTGTGGTCACCCCTCTAATTCAATATAGTTCTGGAAACACTGGACAGAGGAATTAGACAAGAGAGAAATAAAAGGAAGAGAATTGGAAAGGAGGAAGTGAGTTTATCACTATTTGCAGATGCAGTGATACTCTACATGGAAGACCCCAAAAACTTCAGCAAAGCTTGTAGATTTAATAACCAAATTCAGCAGCAAACCTGGATACAAAGTCAAGCCTCAAAAATCAATGGCATTTCTATACACAAATAACAAACACACGAAGAGAAAAATTAAGGAAATCATAACTTTTGCAATAATGTCCAAAATGTGAAGTACTTAGAAATTAATCTACAATGGAAGCAAATGATCTATGCAGTGAAAATTCTAGTCTTCTGAAAAAAAAAGAGAAGATCAAAGAAGATTTGAGGAAATGGAAAGATACCCCCAGCTCATGGGTAGGAAGCACCAAAAGTGTGAGAGGGACCATACCCCAAAAATTGTTATATAAACTCAAAGCAATCCCCATTAGAACACCATGAGTATACCTCACAGATCTAGAAAATAATATTTCTAAAATTCATGTGGAACCATAATAGACCTAGACTGAAAAAGCAGTCCTAGCAATAAAGGAAAAGCATTAACCATCACAAACCCTGACTTGAAATTATAATGCAAAGCTATCATGATAAAATCTGGTTGGTACTGGCAGAAAAAGATCTGATGATTGATGAACAGATTTGGATACGCAGACACAACTTCAAAGGCACTCAGCCACCTTATCTTGGACAGAAGGATCAAACATGTTCCCTGGAAGAAAGACAGCCTCTTTAATAAATGGTGTGGGAAAAACTGGTTTTCACACATATCAAAAGCTAAATATAGTTGCATGTTCAGCAGCATGCACTTAGCTAAAGTCAAAATGGATCAAAGACCTAAACATTAAAACAGAAACACTAAATGTAGTGGAGGAGAAATCGGAAGAAATCTTGAGGACAGAGGAGTAGGCAGAGAGTTCCTGAACAAAAACCAAACTACAAGGGAAATATTTAGAGAATATTCAGAAAATAAATATTTAGAGAATGTTAAACAGGAGATGACTAAAATCTCATATCATTGAAAAGATTTTGCCCACACACAAGAAAGACAGATTAAAAAGAAAATCCACAAATTGGGAAACAATTTTAGCCAAATATCCTTCAGATAAAGGACTTCTGTCTGGGAAATAGAAAATTAAAAAAAAAAATAGGCCACCAAAATTCAAAGACCCAAGCAATAAATGGGCATTTGGGATTAATGCATACTTCTCATATGAGGAAATACAAAGGACAATGAAATATACAAAAGAATTTTCAACATCACTGGTCATGTAGAGGTATATACAGAGGGTAGCTTGGGCAATTGTGCTTCTAATTTCTACTGAAGGTAACAGTTAATCATTTAACTTCTTTCTAATTTTTTGGCCAACTTTGCAAGCTTTTATCTGGTCAACTGGACAACTAATTTGAAAACAACTATTTGCAACATAACAACCCTTGTTGAATTCCTGTCAATTTGTTTAGTGAAATTCTGTGTCATTTCTAAATTAGTTTTGCTATTTACTATTCTCTTTAAAAGTAAAAGAAAAGTGGAAAATTATGGAAAAGCAGGAGGTAGTTATGAACAGAATGATTATACTGTGACATACATTTAATGAAATATTTCTAACTATTGATTTGGGATATACTGAAAGTTAATTACAGGAAAAAAAAAAAACATTGAGGAGTCTGCTGCAATAAACCTGATAAGTTACTGTGACACAGATTAGACTGCTACTGGGGCAGATAGTGAAAACATTTCGAAACCCGCACTAATTTCACAGCAGAGAAAATAGAACTTACTGACATGCAGAGAAAATACAATGAAGAGGCAGGAGAGAAGTGGAAGGATAGTAGCAGAATGGGAGGAAGCAAAGGGGAGTCCTTGACCTTTTGCCTACAAGAAAATTAGAGAAATGAACAGGAACTTAACGTGGATGTGTCCATTGTGAACTCTCTACCACAATCTAAATGCATTTGTCAAGTAGGTAGATATAAAGCTCTAACATTCTGAGGAAGGGTTGAGATATACTAGATACAGTTTGGTCAAACACGAACAAACACCAGAGAACATGGAACTCTGAGCTGGATCAGATCTTCACAAGGCCTGTGTTGGAAAGAGAAGAAGCTCATCTGGTGACCTAGAGGATCTCAACATCTGCGAGGCTTGGGAGTGAACAACACAGTAACTAGGAAGAGAGAGATGGGGTTGGAAAAGAAGTTGGAGAGGAAAAAGGAGCAAGCAAGGGTCGGGCATGGCTGAGCTTTACCTATTGAGACGGTGACGGCTTGTGGGGTGTGGGTTTTGTGACTGGAGGAAGAATCTTAGCTTGACGGGGACAACCCTGATCGGAGGTTCAGGAACAAATACAAATGCATACACGGCAAACAGTGATGTGTCCATGTTTCAAGACGTTTCATTAAAATGTCCACACATAGACAAAGAAAGACATGAGTTTCCAAGTGGGTTTTCTCTCTAACATGTGGGAAAAATCCCTTGTCAAAAGCCTTCTTTCACAACTGGTATATTTTAGAGCTGAAATTTTAATGATGCCAGAATGAGAACAAGAACATTTTCAGAGCATACCCAGAGAGGGAGAGGGATCCAGGGCAAAAGCAGCTTTAACCAAGAACACAGAAAGCTATCTTTTTCTTTTCGAAGAGGAGAGGTATTCTTCTCTGATAGAACTCAAATAGACCCATGTGGTGACGTGGTAGTGGGAACCTCGGAAAGCTCCTTCTTACAGCTCTTAGAGATGGGGAGAGAACGTGATCAGGAAATCTTACAGAGCGGGACATTATTCAGTCAGCATCCTGAAGGTGGGGAGTGAGACCAGACTGAGGAAATACAACATGACGGCGAGAGAACGCTGAGGGAGCACCAAGGGCAGGAAGCATGTCCCATCTTCCCTTACTTTCCAAATTCCCTCGCTGGATTGTCTCTGCTAGATTACACCTTTCTGAAACATAATATGCCAGGGACAATAGTGATCATCTAGAAAGCACGCGTCTACTCTACAGAGCCTGGCACATGGGTGACTACTTCGATATGTTAAGAAGCAGATGAAGGCGATAACAACCACATGCTACGATATCCGGGTGTTGGGACACACATTGTTCTTCACACACATCTACAAATTAAACTCCATGTTTCCAGAGCTGTGTCTGATTCTTGCCATTAAGCTAGAGATGTTTTCTCTTGATGCATTCCTGTTTCTTTACAGAGGACTGAACAAAGGAACTCTCTTATTTTATCATAGCCTGAAGAGTGCATTTTACATATGCATGGGTGCTTTCCATACTCATACAGTTCGCTAAGGATTCCAGAATTTTTCAACCTATGCATAACACCTTTCCCTATTTTCATAGTCACCTCGTTGCTTCAAGTTGGTCCTTCACAACTATATCACATTTGTTCTCTTCCTATTTCCATAGCTCTCTTCCTTCTAGTAAAATTACCGCAGCTTAAATAATTATCTCTTCTGCAGGTTTTATCAGCTTCTGTGTGTCTATATTTCATTAACTGATTGTGTAAAACTCATCAGACATATTGTAATTTACTGAAAAAAATTTCCAATTCTCTACAGTGTTCAATGAAAAGTTATTTTATGGGGCTAGTGAGATGGTTCACTGGTCTAAATTGCCTGCTTAGGAAAGCTTAGGCAACCGCAGGGACCACAGTTCGATCCTTGGCACCATATGCTGTGTCAGCCACACACCCCAGGCAGGCTGAGCAGGCCATTAAAAATAAAAAAGCCTGAAAAGTTATTTTATTGACATAGGCCAAATTTAATCTTCCACCCATGTTCAAAACAAATTTCCTTTTTGCATTATAGGGTTTCACATAAGTTGTTTCATTTATACGTTTGCTTATACATTAAATATTGTAAGGTAGTATATGTCCCTGGTGCGGATGATATGATTCTTATCATATAATCAATAATTCAAGAAGAAAATAATATGCTATCCACCGTATTTTCTAAATTATACATATGTAATAACATTCCTTTTTAATTTTATTAATTTTAATGATAAAGAAATAACAAGGAGACAGTTTCAAAATAGGTTGGTAGGACCAATACAATAATCATTACAATGTATATTGTCTTCATAGTAGCTGTTCAGAGGTGTAGTGACATTTGGACCTGCTAACTGTGCCCAAAATTGATCACAGGGTTATCCTTACAAAATTCAAACTACATTGTTGATGCTCATTACATTTAGTACCTCATTTATATTTGTGATTTTTCTTCTGATGACTATAATTCTCAACATAAAGTTATTTTGGAAATAAAGATAAATGAAAGTTGTAAACATAAAATGTTGCTCTCTAATCAAATATGTAACCAATGGTTATACTGTGACCATGAGAGTAAGCATATAGAGTGTCTTTGTCATTATCACCTGAAGATGCAGCCTAAATAATCCCCGTGGTTGAAATTGTGGTCATGCATATCAAAGAATGAGGCTGCCTCACTTGGGACTGCATGAGCTAGAAAGCAGTAAGCCAGGCCCAGAAAGATAATCACCACAGACCTCATTTGTACAAGGCATCTACTAGGTTGATCTCAGAGAAGTCGTGAAGAGAAAGACTGCTACCATAGATCAGGTGGAGTAGAAGTACGAGACGAATGGGAAGAACTTGGTCAGTGGGCACTGAGCTAGTCAGGTAAGAGCAAGAAACTGTGATGCAGTTTTCACTGGAGCGTTCCTACAGATAACAGGAACGCACAGCACACTTTGAACACTTAGAAGAGGTTTTTTTTTTTTTTTTTCCAAAATGAAATGTAGACATTCTAGGAAATATTGAACAAGTGTTTAACTTGATTGAAACATTACCCAATATGCAAATGTACCAAAAACTCATCATGGTATCTCACTAACGTATATTTTGTGTTTTTAATCTATCAGCTAAAAATGTTAGTGAAAAATTAACTCCCTGTCCTATTTCTGTTACAAATCAGTTTGCAAGTTTAACTGAAATGAGTTCTGAATAAATCCCATTCTCTCTCTCAATTCTGAAGAGTCCCAAATTGAAACTACTGATGTACTTTGGCAGAGGGGTATTTACATTGGGAAAGCTTTTAATCCACACCTCTTCTCTTCAGTTTCATTATATTTTAAACAACTAAGGGAACTCCTGTAAAAATAACTCACATTCCTGGGACATTTACTGTACAGCAGCAGACAGCCCGGCAAATGTTTCATACGTACCTCCTTTGTATTCACTTAGTGCTTTTCATTTAGTTGTGAGAGCAGCATCTTTTCCTCAGAGAATTAATGGGTTTAATTTTGTAAGAAGATCATATTATCCATGTACACTTCGCTCACCAAGAGTACCCGCATTACTCATGAATTCTTCTCCATTTATTTGAGGTTGCAGGTTGGAGTGCAACAAGAACTATGTCGGGAGGAAGACTGTTTACTTTTCCACGAGCACGCTCTGTATCACAGGCTTGAAAGATATGAAATTCACAGCAAGCAAGTTTGGAAACAACAAACCTTCTATTTCTTGAGCTTCTGACTCACTATGCCTGAGTTTGAAATCTAAGTTTTTGCATTTTTGAAAAGTTCCTCTCATGCTGCTGGATTAGGGAATACTGGAGTAAATAATAGACACAGACTTTACATTAATATCTATTGTGGGTTTTGCTTCAATAAAATACACTATTCACATGACTTTCCTTATGAATAACATGAACTAATAGTATCAGTTAGTGTGGTGAAATAATTCTTCCTGAAAACATTCTTCCTGAAAAATCTCTTCTGATTAGAGGAGAAAAAAAAAAGACACACGTTTTCAGAGCTAGGGACAGAATAAAACTTGGTAAATGGAATCTAGTGAGTACAAATTAGTGTGCGAAAGTCCGGGAGGCCACTGAGGATTGTGGGAATGTTTTGTGACAGGCAGTGCTGAGAGACCAAGAAGAGCATCAAGAGTGACAGGTGTCAAAAAGGAGCACCAGAGATTCTGTACTAAATTGGGATTACAGAGACTAGAAAAGGGCTGCATGCACTGATACTTCGCTTGAATGCCCACACTTGGTAGCAAAGAAAAACAGGTAAGGGCGTGTAAAGATCATGAAAACCCCATTCTCCTCACTAGAAATGTAGCTCAAATTATATTTTCTGTTTATTGAAATCAGGCTGCAACAGTGAAAATTTGGTCCTATGTTTGTTTTCTTTATTGACTTTTTTTTTTTTTTTTTTTTTTTTTGGAGGCTGAGCCTGCCAGGCAGGTGCATATGCCACTGAAATATCTCCCTGCACCTTCCTGTCAGATTTTTCAGAGCGCAAGGTATCCCTTTTTTCCACACGCTTTGAGAGAGTGTTTGGCTTATGCTGCATGCTAAATTTTTGTCAGAAACTAAATGAACAAGGCTTAGTAAAGGTATACCTTGAAATATAATTCTTATATCAGCGCCTGAAGAAAATCCATAGCTCAAACAAAACTATTATGCATATATTGTAAGTTTATTCAAACTGGGTAATGATGTGCAGGACAAATGTTGCTGTCCCTTTAGGAGGTCTTTTAATTAGGATTCTAGAATTCTAATGTGTCTAGTGTGACACTGTTAAGAGAGGATGTATGCCTCGAGTTCTCGTGCTTACAACAAAAGTTTCTTTAGGCGTCTGTCTGTTTACTTCTACTTAAAATAATGAAATAAATACATTAGTTTATTAAGCATTCATCACTGGACAATATGAATATACATGCCTAGGAATGCATTCGCCTATTACGTCATCAATCCTGGCACCAAATTATAAACGGAGGCTGCGGGACGCCATGTATTATGCACAAGGTTAAGATTCTGCTTTCATCAGTGTATTCAGAGATCTTCTTTACAAATCGTTCTCCTCTATTTATATGTTATAGAAACAAAATGTTCATCTTTGTTATTGGTGTTAGAATTTCCTTTTCTTCGACGGAGAAAGTGCTTATATTCCCGCAACGGGTCGCGAATACTGCCTCAGTGTTGTGGTTCAAGTCACAAATCATGCGCATTTCTCAACCAGTAGTACACATGTGTGCCTCCCAGCAGTGTGAATCTGTTTATTGCCTCAGGAAATCCTCAAGCATTTGCCCAACTCCTGTAATTCTTCTGAGAAGACAGGTTCTTACAAAGACCGTGCCTGTGTAACTAGTGTAGCAATCAAAAATGAGTTATTTTCAGCTGTGAAATTTTAACAGATGTTACCTAAAAAAAAAAAAAAAAAAATTAAACAGATAAAGAGGGCTGGAAAGCCAGCAGAGAAGGCTGTTGGTGAACTGAAGATTGTGGGATGCTTTTGTCAGGAGAACAGAAAACATCACTGGTATGTGAGTGACACAGGCACAGAAAATGATTTGCAGCTTGTAAGGTACAAAGCACAGGCAAGGCCGTCAGCAGGAACAAAGAGAAAAGGAGTCCTCACGAGGACTCATTCTGCACTGGAAGCCTGAATGACAAGGAAGTGCTCTGGGGAGAAAGTTGCCTCAGGGGGAACGCATAGAAAAAGTCTGATGGCAGTTCGAGATGTTGGAGAGCTACTTAGGCAGAGTGCAGTGGGCACAAATGAGCGGGCATGTGCCAGGCCAGAGTGGACACCAAGAGTCTGTGTGGGCAGTGGCTGGAGGGCCACATCACATTTAATTTGGAATTCTAGCCATCTTTGAATGGAACACTCTAGAACGTTTAGAAAAAGGAATTCTTGTGCTCACTTACGCTTTTGAAAAGGACTCTGCTTTATTTCTGTGCTCAAACAAGCCTCAGAAGGACAAGAGCACAGATTCGTGGGTATAGATGAAAATCTATCAGCCTTCATGCTGAAAGGGGATGGTGGCTTTGGTAATTGTGATAGCAGAGGACAGCCAGCAACAAAACTAATAGCTATTATAGTTCTTATGTAAATGAAACTGTAGATTACAGGAATTGTAAACACTCGATTTAGTTATGAAATTATTTCTACCTTGATTTGGACAAAGACAGTTTGTGTGTGAACGCACAAACGAACAGGTAATAATAAGTCCCTGAGCTCCTACATTGAATAGTGATGTATCATTCTGATTTGAAAATTCAATCTGCTTTGTCACATGGTCTCATGCTGTGTCTCTATATATTTTTTAAAAATCTAATCCTCTATCTTCCAAAATGATAAATGTCAGTTGGAGCACTTTGAGAAATAATGTTGAGCCATACAAATAAAATAACAGAATTAATCAGACCTTTAGTAAAAAGGTAAAAATGAAAATATTTCATTTTCAAAAGAATATCTCTGGTTTTAATCGAATCACATAAACGTTGACATAATGCATAACAATTTGAAGAAATTACAGGTATTTTAAAAGTTAAGACCAATTAAGAAATACTATTGGGGCCTGGTGGGATGGCTCAGTGGTTTAAAGCGCCTGCTTGTGAAAGCTCTGGCGGCTTCAGGGATCACGGTTCAATCCCCGGCACCATATGCTGCGCCAGCCCTGCCCTCGGGACGGGCTGAGCCGGCCATAAAAATGACTGAATAAACAAATAAAGGTTCTGAAACAAGAAAAAAGTAAATAAATAAAATTTAAAAATTTTCTAAAAGAAAAGAAATACTATTGCATGAGACACTACAGAAAACAATTGTCAGGTATATTAAGGCCTCTCAATGGAGGACCCTGAATAACTTTACTTCATGGAAAGCTAAGAAAATTTGTGGGAAGTCCATTCAAAGTGAAAGTAAATTTTGTTTGTCTTTTCGATATTAACAAATTGCATGGTACATTATATTATCATTCTTACTAAAATCCCTTTTTAAAAAGGGATTTTTTATAGTAGGCAGCATATTTAGGTAGGGTTGCTTAACTCTAAGGCTAAGATTCTGAGGTTTCAATGCCAGGAATGGCAGGATCGTTGTGATTATCAGGAAGTTACCGAGCCCTCTTAAGTATCCGTTCTTTTTTATCAAAAACATGTGTCACAGTGCTTCATGTATACACAACATATACTTACTGCAAAATTATTATTTATAATATACATTATGGTTATTTATAATACACATAGACAGACAAGAAACTCAGCACCTGTCTAGGCATGGCAGCATAGACCAGCACTCTGGGAGCCTGGAGAAGAAGGATCAGAAATTTGAGCTCAGCCAGGGCAAGGTAATGACTTCGCATGATGCTATCACAAAATAAAACTGACAAGGACTAGGGACATACTTCATTGTGTTCAGATAAAACATTTACAAATAAGACTTCGCCAAAAGTTATTTGTTCAACAAGAGAAATGCCAGAGCCTTTCATTTAGTAGCACTGAAATTTCAGTGTTCTGATTGCTTTGCAAAATCACCACCCATATTGTCCTAAGGAAAATACTGTCAATAGGATCAAATGAAATACAAGGGAATAACGTGATCATTATTAAATGAATACTATATGTGAGTGCAAATGCACTGTGTAAGAAACAACTGCTCTTCTCCATGTGGAGGCTTATTTAATCCATTATGCTCTAAATAAAACTTATTTCTTCTGAAGAAACATAGGTGTGGATTATGCACATCGAGGAGAAAACGCACAAAACATTTAGCATAGAAGGGTGATGAACTTGTACCATCTAACTTTAAACTTGAACACTGCTCCCAAATTCCTGAGCTTTATAAATTTACCCAAATCACAAAAAATATATACCATTGTCATTAATTGCCGTTCTACAACACGAGATTTAATTGTTGAAATAAATTTCAAAAATACGGCGAAGAGTACAATATGTAATGATGTCTTCCATCCTGCAGAAATCAGTCATTGTTTGCTTCTATTTCTATGTGCCATAAATTTCACTGTCAAAAGAGAAGGAAGACAGGAGGGGCTGCACGGCCCACCCCTGGCCCTCACCAATCCTTGGCAAAGGGCTCCTTCCTGGGGAACGATTCACAGAAGACAAAGCCCAGCAGCTGCGCAGAGGTGGAGTGGCACGGCCCAGAGCACCATGGACCCGACCCTAATTACCAGAACACTCTCTCTCTCTCTCTCTCTCTCTCTCTCTCTCTCTCTCT
>PVJA010002795.1:88940-102071 GCA_004027025.1 Myocastor coypus | reverse complement strand
AAAAAAAAAAAAAAAAAAAAAGTTACATCAATAAACACTAGGGACTCAATCGTAATGCCCAATTTTCAGTATTGTAGAGTTCAAGTAACTGCTTATGACATCATGGAAGAAAACAGAGGAAAAGTCTGCATATATTATCTCTATAATCTGAGCATATACTATATCTCCATAATCTGAGTCGTCTGAAAAGCAGCGATGAAACAGCCTCCAAAATTTAACCACTTACTTGACAACTTTGATTCGGAACCGTAAGTCTCCAGGCTCACCATCCACATGAGGTTCACCTGGTTAGAGCAGAATTAGAACATAGGAAGTCACACACACATACACACACACACACACACACACACACACACACACACACACACCCCACAAAGCTATGAGGAAGCTAAAAGAATTTAATGCCCCAACTAGAGTTACATATCTACCTTTACAACCAAGTTCAAATGAATCCATCACAATCTGGGCATGCTAAATTTTGATAAAATTTAGGCTACCTAACAGAAACTTTAGGCCAAGATATTCAAAGGGCAGACAGTACTACTAATGCTGTTATAACCGGTTGTAATATCCTACAACTGGCTCAAGAGTATTAGAAACTACCCGTCTGTAGACGATGCAGATGTACAGGACATACAGAAGTGAACTGTACTGAGAGGCAAGCACAAAGAGCTACAGGAAGAAAAGCCCCACTGTTTCACCTTCTCCGATGAAGGGGTACTCCATGCCGTCTCTCACCCCAGGCTCTATTTCTACTTCCAGGGTTCGCTCTTCATTCACTAGTCTGCAACAAACAGATTTTTTTTTTTTTTTTTTTTTTTTTTTTTTTTTTTAAAAGAAAATACAAATGAAGGCCCAGGTACATATAAAGTTTTATCTATTCCATTCAACCTTTCTCTTAATGAACTTATTAGACCTCTCCCTGACAAAGCTCTCTGAGATCTGTCTACTTCTATATGTCATGAATCAGAGGAGAGCTACAGTATATTACAAAAATATTCAAGATTGGGGCCCGGTGGGATGGCTCAGTGGTCTAAAGTGCCTGCTTGGGAAAGCTTGGGCGGCTTCAGGGACCACAGTTCGATCCCCAGCACCACATGCTGCGCCAGCCCTGCCCTCGGATCAGGCTGAGCTGGCCATAAAAATGAGTGAATAAACAAAGGTTCTGAAACAAGAAAAAAATAAAATAAAATAAAAATAAAATAAATAAATAAATAAATAAATAAAATAAAAAATTCTTTAAAAAATATGCAAGATTATCTAATAGTCCAAGTAAGAAGAAACAAAACCTTAACATTTATCAAGCATACTCACAAGTCAAGGGCACTGCTAATCAGCCTAAAAATTATAGGGTAATATTTATAAGAAACACTGCAGGAAAATGGCTTAAAATGCACATTTCTTTGCTCTATCCTTTGGAGAATATGGTAGGGGCAGAGCTAAATACAGGTATGAGCTTTATTGGACAAATGAGACTTCTGAGTGTCACCACCAGAAGTGCAGCGCTGTTGTGTCACTTACTTAACGTTTGGGCACTCGTCACAGACCACCTCTTGGGTCATCTGGAAGCGCCCAGGGCCCAGCTGCGTGGTCCGCATCTCTTGCCGACAGTTACATTTCCGCTTGCCAGGAGCCTGCCTGGCCACGGGCTTGTTTCTGACTACCTAAGAAACGCACAAAAATAGGCGTCAGTTTCCTTGACAGGTGAGAGTTCTGCACACATGCCTGGGCTGGAACCTCTCCTTTCCTGGCAGGCTATCCCTCAGGGACACCTAGAACTGACAAATCTCTCGGAAGAGTAAAATGAACCCCAAGCAGGAAGGAAGCAAACATACCTCGCACCTTCCCACTGCCTTGCACCACTGGCAGTACATGCATGACCATCCCCCTGGGTGGCTGGTCCCACCTGATGGGATGCTCCCATGCTGCCCAAGGGGATAGTTGTGCATGTACCACTGGTGGTGCAGGGGTCTGGTGCAATAAGACATGAGTTACTGCTCCACTGTGAGTGCTAACTCAAATTCTAAAGTTGGAAAAGGGGGTGAGTAGAGAACCGAAAAACAAAGTACATGTTATCAGCCACAAATAAGTGCTACTGAGTTAGAGCCACTCACAGAATTAGTATCCTTTAAGAAACCATGTGTAACCCATAACCCCTAAAGGACAGCCACTATGTTCAAAACAAGTTATGTGGTTATCAGCTAATCTACTGTTTAGTGAAAATGCTTCCTTGTTTCAAGCAATTCAACCTAGGACTACCTTCCAGTGCTATTCCTGTTCACAAATTTTAACACACAGGAAGAGATATAATGCCCATGTCTTTCTAGTCGACCACAACCAAATGTGTGATCGACGCCAAGTTGACTTGTTTATTTTTGCCTCATCACAGGACAACATGCTCACACAGCAAGTGGTCCAAACCGTTCAGAGAAAAATCCTTTGACCTACCACAACATGAAGGCCCAGGTCAGCAAGTAAATTACAGCAAAAATACAGCAGTCATAACCGCTGAGCAGAGCTCTAAACCCTTGGACACATTTATGTAGTTGTTCATTCCTTTACAAGGCAGGTCTTGTTATCTTTCTTCACTTTACAGGCTATAAAGCTCACGTAAATGACCAATACATGTAACTTAATTCGTGGCAGAACCTGGATTTGAAAGCAGGTAGTCTAGCAGCAAAACCTATTCCAGAATTTTAAAAAGCTGAATAAATCCCAAATTAACAGGTCTTAAGACATACGAGAAAAGTTTCTTCATTTTAGAGAAGAGTTTCTGAAAAAACAACCATAAAGACTGATCAGTTTGACCACATGAAAACTAATTCTTGTGTTTCAGATGCAGTAATTCATGCTTGTATGCTGAAGCTCGAGGGTCACAAGTTCAAGTCCAGCCTGAGAAACTCAGTGAGGTTCTGTGTCTCAAAATACAACGTAAAACAGGGCTGAGCTTGGTGCACAGCATGCTTGGGTTTGAGCTTCAGTGCCACCAAAAACCAAACAAGCAACCCTGCTTCTCACTGAAAATACATAATCAAAAGTTAAGGTAAAAACTGATAGAACATATCTGTATTATACAGAGCCAACCAAGAGCTGGTAGCAAGAATGAAATACTGCTACTTTACTTCCGAAAACTTCTTAGAATTCTGGAAGAATTCTTAGAAATCACTAAGAAAAAGGCAAAACAAAACAAAGAGACAAATGGGCACTTTATATGGCTAAGAACCATGAAGGGATGCTTACTGTAATCAGTAATTGAGAAAACACAAACCAGGACCATAATGAAACATATTTCATACCTTCCGATGAGTAAAAACTGAGAGGTGGTAGGGCACACTTCTACTACAAGCACTGTGGAGGATTGAGGCAAGAGGATCAGGGGTTCAAGCCCAGCATGGGCAACTCAACAACTCAGTGAGACCTCGTCTTAAAAAAAAAGATGGGCATGGTGGCATGCTCCTATAATCCCAGCACTTGGGAGGCTGAAAACAGGAGCATCCCTACAAGTCCATCTATGTAGTGAGACCCTGTAGATCCTGTACTACGTACATTTTTTAAAAAGGAAGGATTGAGGGTATAGCTCAATATGAAAGCCCTGGGCTCAATCCTCAGTACTACAAAGAAAAAAAAGAGAATTCTAATAATTCCAAATATTAAACAGGAAGCATATTTAGAGGTTTCACAAGTTGTTGATTGAAACTTGGCGTAATTTCAAAAACTGTGACACTGGGCTGTGGATGTAGCTCAGTGGCACAGCACCTGTCTGACAAGTATTAAGGTCCTGAATTCAATTTCTGATACCAAAAAAAAAAAAAAAAAGACTAGGACATTATCTTATAAAACATGAACCTAGAGCTGGGTGTGGTGACGCACGCCTGTAATCCCAGCACTCGGGAGGCTGAGGCAGGAGGATCGGTGCGAATTCGAGACCAGCCAGGGCTACAAAAGTAAGCTCAAGGCCAGCCTGAACTGCATAGTGAGACCCTGTCTCAAAAAGACAACAAAACAAAACAAAACATGAACCTAGGTTCACTCTACCTAGCAATTCTAACCTTTATGTATATTAATCCTAGAGATAGTCTTGCTTGTTCATGTGTATGTACAAGAGTGTTCATAGAGGTACTGTTTGGAATCTAAAAGAAACTGAAAAAACCTAAATGTCTACTGATAAATCATTGCCACAATGAAATTTTATCCCATAGAAGAATGACACTGAACAAGGATGAATACTAGCAACATAACAGTGATACCCTTTTACAAACTCAAAAACAATAAAAATGCTGTATTATTCAAGTATTCATGTTGTTTATCGCAATAAACGAGAATGGCAAAACAACAATAAAGACCAAATTCAGGTAAAGGTAGTGAGTTACCCTGGAGGGAGGCAAAGGGCATGAACAGTGAAGCAGTGTGTAGAGAATTTTAGTCAGTACTGTTTGATTTAGTTCTTAGGCTGGGTAATACATTTATAAACAACGGCAACAGTGTATCATTTACCAGGAATTATGATTGATTCAATCCTGTGCACCAGCTGCTTCCCCTCGTTGTCTACACACGAAGAAAAGACACTAAAACCTCTTAGCTTGAGTCAAAGCACAAGTTCTGGAAGTTGATATTAGTAGCTGTATTGTTTGAACTTACTTCCACAAAATTTCCTGCATACACTTCTTCCAAAGTGACTTCTAGATCTACAATAATATCACTTCCTCTTGGAATGTTTCTGTCTTGTTGACGAGGGGTTCCTCCAAACATGAAACCAAAATCTCCAAAGAAGCTACAGATAAGTGTGAAATCGTCAGGAAAAGAAATCTGAGTTCATGTCTCATGATTATCTAGTTTTCTTCACATTGATAAATCATTGATGGCTACCAACCCACTGTAGAAAAGCGAGTATTTTTAATACATTGTCATATGCTGTACACAATTTTGAGTTTATATAATATTAATTATATTGCAACCATATTGCTGCCCACCACAAACTGTTCCCTTTTCATACAATATGGCCCATTTATATAACGCAGCCCATATATACACAGAGTATGGTAATGACTCGAATGTTGGTCTCTGCCAATAAAATAATCTGCTTCAACACTGAAAAAATCCAGATAGGCCAGATTTATTAAGATTAAAGTATATAATCAAAAAAGAAAAGTATATATTAAAAAAGAGTAAAATATATATAAACCTACATAATGGTGAACTCAATGGTTAACTTGAGAAATTTCTAAGAATAATTTTGAGCATATGTGGTGTTTATTTTATCTGCTTTTGGGGAGTTAACAATGGTGAAAGAAGCTACTTCACTATATGAATCCTGGGCACTTTCCTTTTTTTTTTTTTTTTTTTTTTTTTTTTTGTCTTTTTTGAGACAAGGTCTCGTTATGAAGTTCAGGCTGGCCTTGAGCTCACTTTTGTAGCCCCGGCTGGTCTCAAACTCGCACCATTCCTCCTGCCTCAGCCTCCTAAGTGCTGGGATTTTGCGCCACCACGCCTGGCAGGCACTTTCATTTTTGAGAATGGGCCACGGTAGGTAATGTAAACTAGTCCTGAACTCACCAAGCTGGCCTCAAGTTCATAGTAGTCTTCGTGCCTCAGCCTCCCAGTGCTGGGATTGAATGTGTGCCCCACCACGCCCAGCTGGTGTACATATATTAAATGAGCTAAAATAGCAACAGCTATTTACCTTACTTTAAGGAAAAGTCAACTGTAGCCTCACCAAGATTGAAATTAATTTGTGCGCATAACAAGATAGTCACTTTGGGATAAGTAAAAACTAACTTTCCTCTGAGGAGATATTCTAATGTCATGTCTATTTTTGGTGGCATTTCAGAAGCCTGAGATATTAAGATGGGGATGATGACAACCACAGAACTCCCCCTCCTATCAACCAGCCCTGGACACTGTATCCTTGAACCTTAAAAACTAGGAGGGAAGACGGCCTGTGGCTGGGGGAAGCATTTTTCCGTTCTGACATCCCAGGTGGCACTGTGAACAGACACCTCCCCTAAGACTAACACAGCTAGAGTGATTTCAGGAAAAAGAAAGATACTCTGATTGTATTATCACGCAGCTTTACATGTGCTGAATGTCTGCTGTCATCCATAGACACTAAGTAGAAGAAGCTACTGTCTGTAACAGTCACCCTGGTGCTTTTGGGGAAGGGACTCAGAAGTGTTTGAGAATCTGAATAAAGAGCTCTTTTCCTTTAAAAATGCAAATTAAAACACCTTTATGTTTATAACTTCATACTTAGACCTGAGACTAGGGGCCTGGAGGACCCCCGATCTCCTAGTATATGGCACTACCTTATAGAGGTTCAAATGTCCAGACAGGGATTTAAGAAGAGCAGAGAGGTTATTAACCCAGCCAACTGCACTTCCAGGAAGGGGCTATGCAGCCTCCAGTCTTGTTCCTACTCCCACAGAGGGCATCCAAATCAGCCCTCCCTTATCGTCAAGACCAAAGAGGGAGCTTCCAGGGGGAGAGCCACTGTCTGTGCTTACAAGAATAATGCTGCCCACCCAGTCACTAAGTAGGGCACTTCCAGACACCGATACTCTGCAGATGGGTAATTTACTTACTGTGAAAAAATGTCGCCGTGGGAGCTCTGGTGGCCATCTTTCAACCCTTCCTCCCCATAAGTATCATACTGTTTCCGTTTCTCATTATCTGACAGCACCTGCAGGAAAAAGTCAGCGGAGAAAACATCATACCTGGTGATACTCCGTCAAGGTACATTCACATTTAGAGTTCTTTTCTCACTCTGACACTGTATCTAAGATTTCAGGGACGTGTAGTTTTCATTAATACACATATTAAGGCACATTTGTGTTGTTTTCTCTAATAGTTTAAACTTGGACGTACTGTCCATTCCAGATCGCCTGACTCATGCACTCATTACAAAGTTATCAAGCCTCACCTACTAACTTCAAAGCCAGACTTGAGCAGTGTGGCTGTGACAGTCAGGCAAGGGTTACAGGAAGGGGGTAGGAGGGATCACCTGGGCTTACTTGGCATCAGCTCGCCCCCAGTGCTTGTGCTGCTTAACCACATGGTGTATTCTGTCTCTCTAGTCACTAACCTAGGCTGTGACAGTGGCAGATCTAGCCAAGGAAATCGAATGAAATCCCTCTTGGAAGAGCTACACTGTTCTGGCCTCACACTCCTTATTTTTGTGCTTTGGTGTATGTAGAAATCCACGCGTGGCACAGTGCTGCCAGCTGTACTGTTTTCTTTGTCTCGTAACTGCTAAAGTTCAAACAGTATAGAAAGGAAGAAGGGATAGGGCTCTATGGAGGCGGTTCAAAGTCAGTACCACTGCTTGAAAGGAAATGGCTTAGCTTCGATAATTTTACAGAACTGTGGAACAGTCATCTCTGTGTGATACGCAAGAACTTAAAGATCAAGTAGGTTTCCATGCTCTGAAGAAGAGAGGAGAAAAAAAGAAACAAAAGATCATGGTCACGTGACCTAGTAAGAATCTGGAAGTAGACGGCATTTGTTGGTCTGACTGGCACATTAACTGGACACGAGCCTTGGGGACTGCAGGATGGGAAGAGGCCATGGTGCACACTGAAGATACATTTCGGAGGACACAAAGGCAGCTAAGTAATGTGAGAGGGAGCATGCTTTGAAGGCCAAGGCGAAGAGGTTAGAGCTCATTCCATCACCAAGTTCCCAATACCACTGTAATAAAGCCCTATGATAGATCAGGTGAGGAAAAGCAATGTTTGGGAAAACATCCTTAGAAAATACGGAGTTCAGTGAAACAGAAATGGGCAAGTTAGCCTAAAACAACAAGCTCTCATTACACAACTTGCATCCCAATATCTGAATTTTCAAGTCTATTTCTCTGTTATCATCCAGGCAAAGAAATGAATGCTGCATTTGGTTCTCTAAAAAGCACCATTTCGAAATCTGAAAGCAAAGGCCATTTACAATCAGTCTTTCTGGATACGAGAGGTCCTGTAATGACCTCCCAAACACCACCTGTAAAATTCTCTATCATTGGCTTCTTCTTCACCTAAGAAATACAATTTTATTCCATCTTTTTAGACACTATTTTCTTTCTTTTGAGATGAGGTCTCATTATATTGCTAGGCTGGCCTCCATCTCTGGGCTCAAGTTATCTCCCTGCCTCAGCCTCCCAAAGATCTAAGACTACAGGTGCATAAACACCATGCCGGGATTATTTATTTAAAAGAATAAGTAAGTGACCTAGCCGGGCATGGTGGCGCACGCCTGTAATCCCAGCACTCGGGAGGCTGAGGCGGGAGGATCGGTGTGAGTTCGAGACCAGCCTGGGCTACAAAATTGAGCTCAAGGCCAGCCTTAACTGCATACTGAGACCCTGTCTCAAAAAGACAAAAAAAAAAAAAAAAAAGAATAAGTAAGTGACCCTTAGGTGAATGGCCAACCAACCTGCAGAGTCTTAACCAATTAAAATGTCAACAGTCATCTCAGCTCAGAAAACGAATTTGTATTCAAAAAAGACTCTTCAGTGGACTAAAGTGCCTGCTTAGGCAGAGCACAGTGGCTGTGGTTGGCTCCCTGGCATGCCACCCACGGAGCACATAGAGATGGCAATTGAGATTGGGTGTGGTGGTGCAGGCCTGTACTATCAGCATTTTGGGAGGCTAACAGAAGAATCACTATGAGACCCTGTAGATCCTATCTATCTATCTATCTATCTATCTATCTATCTATCTATCTATCTATTTATTTGTATTATGGCTGGCTCAGGCTGCCCTGGGGGTGAGGCTGGGGCAGCATGTGGTGCTGGAGATCGAACCACAGTCCCGACAGTTGCCTAAGCTTTCGTAAACAGTTGCTTTAGACTGCTGAGCCATCTCACTAGCCCAACGCTGTCCTAAATACAGAAAAAAAAAAAAATCTCTGTCTCTTCATAGTATATTCAGATTCTCAGTTGTAAACATTAATCTACCTAGAATGAAAGGCAATCAAGTCTGATTGAATAGTTCCTTTTTTTTCATACAGGGGAATTGAACTTGTGAGCTTCACTTGCTAGGCAGGTGCCGTACTGCTGAGCAACATGCCTGGGTCATGTTTGACTGAAAACAGAGAAAAAAACCAACACCCTGAAGCTAGTGACTGGAAAGATTGTCAGTTAAATAAGCTGCTATTTGAAAAACGGTAATGTATAGTCTGCACAGGCCACAGACAAAGTGTAGGTGAGATTCTTTACACAGCACTGTAACATTAAGTTCCCTATGCAGTACTTTTGCACACTGGGTTCCCAGAAGACAATGACACTACCCATGAGAAATACAGTGTAAAGCACAGAATCTATATTGACAAGAAACAAAATGTTATATGTAACTTAAGAGGGGCTAGTTAATCCTCTTCAGTTTACTCCTGGGTCCCTGGAAGGTGTAGAGAGGAGGACCCCAACACAGTATCTAGCAACACAATGAGTGCATCTGCATGACAACTGGTCGAGTATTCTCAGCTGCTTTGGGAAGACGGCAAGAAGGCTGCAGTTCATTTCAGCCTTCGCCAACCTTAGGGGAACTGATGGCAAGGCAGAGCATCCATTTTTGGGTTTTACCTCTTATCTGTCTCCTACTTGTCTGGACACAACATTTTAAACCCATTGAGGTTTGTTTGTATTTCTGGTTTCATCTCCAAAGCTGGCAGATTGACAGATCAATCTTTTTTTTTTGTCTTTTTGAGACAGGGTCTCACTGTGCAGTTCAGGCTGGCCTTGAGCTCACTTTTGTAGCCCAGGTTGGTCTCAAACTCGCACTGATCCTCTGGCCTCAGCCTCCCAAGTGCTGGGATTACAGGTGTGCGCCACCACACCCAGCTGACAGATCAATCTTTACTTATAATCTTAATCTTTCCTTCTCCTCATCAGTATTCTCTCATTCATATAAAAAGGGCAGGAAATAGTACCTACAAACATGAATGTAACTGTAATATCCAGCACAATATACCACTGAGTACTATATGCTAACTTTTATCTGTTCTCCATTTTTTTGGGCCAGCTCAGCCCATCCTGAGGGTGGGGCTGGCGCAGCACATTGTGTCAGGGATCAAACTGTAGTCCCCTGGGCCTGCCTAACTTGCCTAAGCAGGCACTTTAGACTGCTGATCTACCTCACCAGCCCCATATTCTCCATTTTTAGGTACAGATGACTGAAAGGAGTATTTCTCTGTATTGTGTGGTCTTTTTCAGCTCCAGGGGCTCTGTTCACATAGCATCCTTTTTTTTTTGACTCACTTCATAAGCAGCACCAAGATCCTGGAATTTCTCCTGGGCTTGGGGATCATCAGGGTTCCTGTCAGGATGGAGTTGTAGGGCAAGTTTCCTGTAGGCTTTTTTAATGTCCTTTATAGAGGCACTGCGTGGAACCCCCAATATCTTATAGAAATCACGCCTGGAAGGAAGAACAAGATATTCCTTTAAAGAATTACGTATTATTCTATTTTTTAAAATGAAAACTTTTCTCCTCCTTTATGTTTTAGGTCTATCTGAGCAGACTACAATAAATGAAGGTTATGTCTCTCTCTCTCTCTCTCACACACACACACACACACACACACACACGCGGTACCAAAATTTTTCATGAGTCTTACATACTGAATAATCACAGTGTAAGGAACAAAGGAATAATATTATTCAAAATATCTGCAGCACTTCTTTTAAAATTGCTTTCTGTTAAGCAGAAAAGCCTGAAGGTACAGCACAGTGGTAGACTGCTTGCCTACAATGCAGGAAGCCCTAGGTTTGATCCCCAGCATGGCAAAAGAAAGTAAAAGAGATCGCTTTCTTATTTTATGGTCATATTTTAATTGGGGGCAATAACCATATAATCCAATCAACTCTCCCCTTTTCCTTCCAAATGACCTCCAACTGCTTCTTGTCTTTTTCTTTTCTTTCTTTTTTGTGCAGGATCTAATGACTCACAGTAATCCTCCTGCTTCTACCTCCCAAGTGCTGGGATTACAGGCGTGTGCCACCATGCCCGGACTGAGCTCCAACTGTTTCTAAGAGTCAAATAACAATCCCAATGAGTGCTTTTAAGTAGATTACGTTACGCAAATGTCTTAATAAGGCTCAGAGCATAGAATACAAGGTGCCTTGAAGCTAACTTTTTTTTTCATGTATTTGGTACCAGGTCTTACTACATAGCTTGGACTCATAGTGACCCTCCTCCTGTCTTCAGTCTCCCCAGCACTTTGATTACAGGCATGTGCCACCACATCCAGGCTCAGTGGCCAACTCAGCATGACCGGGGGTGGGACTGGTGCCACATGTTGTGCCAGGGATCAAACCCTGGTCCCTGCACTTGCCTGAGCAGGTGCATTCTCTGCTGAGCTACCTTACCAGCCCAACTAACTTTAGAGGTTAAAGTATTGTTGAAATCTTTCAGCTTGCCTAGCCTATACTGAGTAATGACGAATTGTTTTAGATTTCATGAGATATATAACATAGTTAATCTATCAAAGTAAAAATATTTTTACAGTACTTTTCATTATAATGTTTCAAAAAATTTAGAGGAGAAATAGCCCACAGGTCACAGATTTGACACACCTGGGTCCAATAACAACACCAATTCTGAAAAGATTAACACTTATCTAATCTAGAGGTGTGCTAAAAGCAAAGGAGAAAATATATTTGCATTCATTACTACTAGTTATCTACATAAATCCTTAATTATAGATATTTCCTAAAGCTCATATACAGGAGTCTTCATGTTTTGAGATAAGGTCTCACTGAATAGTTCAGGTTGGCCTCGAACTCACTATGTAGCCCAAGTTAACCTCAAACTCACAGTGATTCTCCTGCCTCAGCCTGCCAAGTGCTGGGACTATCGGTGTGTACCACCACACCCAGCTGGTTTAGTAGCAATAAAACTGCATATGGCATGCACAGGAAGATAAAATAGAAACCTACTGAACTCCTTTTCAGGAAATTAAATGTTCGAATCAAATTAATTATAAAAGAAATTAAATAGTAACGGGAAGATAACATTAAGAACATAATAAACTTTCAGGACTGAAATTCTATCAATTGAAAAGATCAATGAATACCTAATGAAATAAAGAAACAAAAAACCTATTCCTTTTTCCATAGTAATTTTAAGGACCAAAATTTATTCAGAAAATACATTTTCTCAATAATGACAGGAAAGTTATTTACAACTGAGACACTGATTTAGCAGTGATGGTAACTTAAAAATGTATCAAGGAAAAATATATTGATATTCCAAGACCCAGGAAATATGAAACAGTATTTAAAGATTATTTCATTAAACTTGGTTTACAAAAATATTTTATGTATGTTTTTAAAAATTATTACCCCCAAGGGGTTTTGTAATAAAACAGGGGTACCCCAAATAGGCAAAGCTTTGACATCTCTTTCTCTTTTTTTTTTTTTTTGACCCAGGGAGGGTGTAGCACTCACACGCATAATCCCAGCATTGGATCATGAGTCAGTCACAAACTCTAGAAGGCCATCCTGATGACTGCATGAGGCTTTGAGAGGACCACTGGACAAAACCATAACACCTCCCAAAGCAATACATCTCTAGCCCCCACACAATCAACCATTAAGGACTCCCCCTCTGTACACAGAGTACCAGTTTTCTGGGACACAACTTTTCTACAGAAGCTCATGGGCACCCTGGGACCCCAATATCTCTTTAAGTTTACAAGGCTACAGTGGTGGGAGAAACCACCACTGTCTCCCTCAAAGGAATCGATCTCTGTTTCCTCTAGGAAGGGTTGATATCTCTTGAGATAGGAACTAAATAATAACAAAAGGACTAACTGCACTGAGTGAAGCTTAAAAATTTGGTTCATATGAACCTGGTCTCAAAATAAAGGGACTTGGAAGCTAGTTCAGGATGAATCCTAGTATCTGCCCCACCCCTACCCCCAGGTAACAGCTTGGGAAAAAAAAAAAAAAAAAACGGAGGAAAAAGATGGGAGGCATAGTTCAGCATGGGCATCACATTACTAAAAGACTCCCTTATAAATGACTGAAGTTTAAAATTATAGCAGTGAAAGTATTGATACTGATGTTTCACTATCTTAGGGTACTTGTGAATAGAAGAAAAATATAATTAATAAAACACCAAACATCACTAAGAAAAGTTAACCCCCCCC